>JASEVX010000006.1:22913690-23123730 GCA_031761405.1 Serripes groenlandicus
CCCTCGATATGCAAGTATAACTATTGAATAGAGCTGAACTTATGACGAGCAGTTTCTCCTATTGCCTCAATGTTTTTAAGAGACGTTGTATGTGGGAAAGGGTTAAGGTCGTCCGTTTTACATTTGGCTTAGTTTGAAAGAGTTAAGACCATGTTTCTCAAAATGAAACTTTATGCGGCGCGTCAAGCGAAGGAGGGGCACATGTAGTGTTGCATCTCCATATAATCATAGTATCGTTTGCGCCAATGCGCAGCCCGACCTTCGGCGGTTGACAATATTAATCCCTTACCACATATAGACGCCTTTTGACGCCTTTACAGCAGACGAATCTTAAACAACATTTTGACATTGGTAACGGTTAATTTACTAACCCTTTCCCACATATAGACGCCTTTTGCAGCAGACAGCGTTTGAAAACATTGTGACTTTGGCAACAGTTAACATATTAACCCCTTCCTACATATAGACGCCTTCTGACGCCTCTACAGCAGACGATCTTTGAACACATTGTGACAACAGGAAAAATCTGCTCATAACGAGCAGTTCTCCTTTTTGCCACAATGTTTTCAACTTTATTCAATTATAATACTTTAATTTGAAAGAGCTTTTCCATCTTCATGCTTTCATGTTTACAAAGTCGTCCGTTGATGTGGGAAAGGGTTAAGGAAATGAGAAAGTTATAATTTTGAGCAATTTCTGCTTTTCCGACAAGTGTTTCGTAAATGTCGTCTGCTGCAGATGAGTAAAAAAAACCACGACAATTCTGCAGCAGACGACATTGAACGTAATTTGGTAAAACATAGAAAATCTCCATAATTGAATGGATAACCTATGACAAAAAATGGAAAACATTGTGGCAAAAGGAGAAATTGCACGTTTTGTGCAATTTCTTTTTTTGTCACTATGTTTTCAAAAAGCCGTCTGCTGCAGAGGCGTCAGAAAGCGTCTATATGGGGGGGGGGGGGGGGGGGGGGGGGGGGGGGGGAAAGAGTTAAGGAGATGAAAATAAACATTGCGGGACACTTTCATTTTCCGAAGACAAGATAGAAAATATAACAACATAAACAACATGGGTGTATAATTGTAAGTTAATTACAGACTTAGCCAGGGAGCTTTCTATTGATTTTACCGTCCGTATAATGCTATAAATACACTCCTATTTTAGATTTTAGATTCATTAGTTTATAAATTTATCTGACACCCCTTTCCCACATACTGCAACAAATCAGCAGCAGACGATTTTGAAAACATTTTGGAAACAATCGTGGCATGGGAATTGTTTATAGAATAGTTATTAAATACAGCTGAAAACGTTATGTTATGACAAACAAGACGATTTTTCTCATTATTAACAAATATATTCTTTTTCAAAATTGTTTTCAAACGTCTTGAGTGAAAATGCTTTCTCATGCTGGAAAACAAGTTTAATGGTTTACTTCTTAACTCTTTCAGCGCCACAGGCAATATTGAGGTTTTTGCAAACAATGCAGATTCAGGTGAGTCAGCTCGTAACGAGCTGTCTCACCTGAACTCAGCATTGTTTGCCTTTTAGTTACCAAAAAAGTCCAAAACTTTCATATATTGAGAAATGGACACACCCGATTTTGAACATGGAAGAGTCTACTTTAAACAATTCGGCGCTGAAAGAGTTAACGTTGAATCTATCATATCCCAGCAGAGTCGTGTTTGTGCTGCGATATGAGCCAATCGACGGTACATGGTTCACGTTGGCTTTTACAAACAGTGTAGCTCAATATCTGATTGTTTTATTGATGATTTTTATACATTGCTTCAAAACGACAATCCTGATGTAATTAAAACAAACTTTCATATGTCATATATATGTTAATGAAAACATGATAAGGACATCATTCTCAGTCATATACTATTTGTTAAATAGAATGCTTCGTACTATGGGCCGGTGGCCTAATTACTTTCAATAAAATATTTGTCATTGTCATTAATTGGGGTTTAACGCCGACCCAACATTTTTTTCAGTTAAAGCATGACTTTTTCTGGGTAGGTTATCAGTACTAATGGTCAATTTATCTTGACACCAGCCAGTAAGTCGTAATGCTAGCCCCGCAACCCTGATTACCAACGACGGCAGCAATTACTACCACTTGTGAATACTTCACCACCAAGGCGGTCCCTGGGTAGATGTATTATTCGTTTTGTTGGTGTTTTAGACGGTTTTCAACATTATTTCTTTTCTAGCCTAGTACTGGTTTGTTTACCCAGGGATCATGAAAAATTAAATTTAATTGCGCGCTAAATGACCTTAGCTGTCGATGCGCCATAAAACAATATACATTCATTCATTCAACATTATTTCAGTTATATCTCGGCGACAGTTCACTAATTCATGTTCCATTGGTAAAAAAAAAACCAGTACTTGGCTAGGAAATGTGCCTTGTCAAATGAGACTCCACCATGACCTTGGCGCCACAATCGGGGATCGAACATGGGGACGCCCGCTTCAAAATCCCCGACGCCAACTACTCGGCCACGGTGGATCCCTGAAGGTGTACATGCTGGCCAAAACCTACATCAGTTTGTTTGAATGGCATTTTCACGCAGCTTTCAATGTAAGGATGAACACGATTCAACTATAAAACAGAATTAACTACGAATCGTGAGTCGTGAAAATCACACTCGGTATTTTATTGTTGTGTTTTAACTTTTTTCCCACATAAAACAAATCTAGAGCAGACGACCTTTGAAAACATCTAGACAATGATCTAGAACATCTCTGGAAATGAGAGTTTAATTATTAACTGGAGTTGAAAACAGTGTTGAAAAAGGAGAAATTGCTCATCATGAGCAACTTCTTTTTTTTGCCAAAATGTTTTTCATTGTCGGCTGCTGCAGATGCGTCAAAATGCCGTCTGCAGGTGGGATAAGGTTAACAGGATGAGAGCGCAGGCTCGTTTCAATGGCCGACGTTGATTAATAGGATGTAGTCGAAACGTTGTAACGATGTGCCCGTGACAGCACCGACACTGCAGATATAAGACAAGCAGCCGAACACGGGAATCCAATTTCAGACACTTTGTAATTAACACTTTACTACATGCAGGCGCGTTATTACGTATCTGCAGCAGACGATTGTTAAAACTACGATGTATATTCGTAAAAAGGGGGAAAATGAATCATAATAAGCAATATATCTTGTTGCCACAATGCTTTCAAATATATTTTATTAACCCTTTCCCTCATATGACAATTCTGCAGCAGACGACTTTGAACATATTTTGTTAAGAAATGGAAAAATCTCTATAATTGAATGGATAACCTTTGACTAAAAGTGGAAAAACATTGTGGCAAAAGGAGAAATTGCTCGTTTTTGAGCAATTTCTTCTTTTGTCACTTTGTTTTCAAAAAGCCGTCTGCTGCAGAGGCGTCAGAAAGCGTCTATATGAGGGTGAGGGTTAATTATATTTAATATTCCTTTTTTTCCACTAATGTTTCAAAAGTCGTCTGCTTCGGATTTGTTGTATGTGGGAAACGGCTAAACATGTATGTTTGTGTCGCTTTTATTCGTCTTGACGGAACTCGATGGTCGGCTGACGCACTCGAGTTTAAATTTCTAAAATTATGTGACACTGTCACAAAAGCATTTGAAATATACGTCTCAGATGTTTTGACGAAGGAATAATACACCAAGGAACACAAAACATTCACTGTTAATTTAAAGTTATTTTAAAGAAGAAAAAAAGATCTTGAAGCGAGTGCTGACAATTTACTTGAATCACTCACCATGTTTACTCCCGGGAGACATAACCGGTTTATAATGAGCAATATGCCATATAACAGTATGGTGTTTAACCATTTCCCTCATATAGACGCTTTCCGACGCCTCTGTAGCAGACGGCTTTTTGAAAACATGGCGACAAAATGATTAAGCTTGCACAGACCGATGTCTTGGCTCAATATAATTAAATTTGCACAAATCGATGTATATGCCCAATATAATTAAGCTGACACAAAACGATTTATTAGCTCACTTTAATAATCCTTGCATTAAAGCGAGTTCTTTGCTCGAAATACAGTACTAAAGCTTGCACAAAACAAATGTCTTGGCTCAATACACTTAAGCTTGCACACAACGATTTCCTGGCTCAATATAATTAAGCTTACACAAAACGATTTATTGGCTCACTTTAATTAACCTTGCATAAAACGATTCTTGGCTCGATATAATTAAGCTTGCACAAAACGTTGTGTTGGCTCAACATAATTAAATTTCCACAAAACAATGTATTGGCTCACTTTAATTAACATTGCATAAAACGATTCTTGGCTCGATATAATTAAGCTTGCACAAAACGATGTATAGCCTCAACATAATTAAATTTCCACAAAACAATGTATTAGCTCGCTTTGATTAACCTCGCATAAAGCGATTTTTTTGCTCAATATAATTAATCTCGCACAAAACTATGTGTTGGCTCAATATTCTCGTACAACTTTCCACTTATTACAATTGCAGTCAAATTGTCTTAAGCAGTCAACCTTGGGAGAGAAAACACTTGGCTGGAGAAGACAGTCAATTGACTGCTAAATATAGGTCAATATTAGTTTTGTTTATCTTCAAGGGGCTGTTTAAACCAAGTTGACTGCCTAACATAGGTGACCGCTCACACAGGTTTGGCTGCATTGCCTTTCTTATTTAAGGTTTATAGCTACGACAGGTTTTGTAACTGTTGTTACAAGACAAAATATACATGTAACTTATCCTTTAACTTTTACTTAGGGTAGTTACTCATATTAAGAGAGAAATTGTAAACAATATAGGGATAATACACATTTTAAGGGCGTCCGCAGATGTTCACGCCCGAGAAAATGTGTATTTTCGCTATTATTGCATAAAATAAGAGCAAACATCCAACATATAGTCCGCTGTAACGTTCAGTTGTACGATAACCGCCGATGAACATGACCCGATAACGATTGACACATGGACGTCATAAAGTAAACAAGTTATGTTTTATATATCCACGAACCGGTCCTACATCAAGGTTGCCATCGCGGACTCGAATAGTTTTGGATTATTTTATGCTCTTTAACTGTGAGTCTATTGCATGTTACCGATTATCGAGTTAAAGAAGCTGATGTTATTGTTAACCCAACAATTGCTCCTATTCTAGTGGAGATGGAGCGTCCATGTTTTGTTTACTAACGGTGCCCGGGTAATGCATATGTAAAACATCTAACCGGTCTGAAACGGCACGTACGCGCGAGAATCGCTTTGTTTATACACGTTTTCTCGCCGTTTACGCCCGGTTTTTGCAATGTTTCTGTATCCCTTAAGCGGGCGTAAAACATAGATTTTATGCAATAATATAGATAATCCGACTTATCAGATGCCGCATAAACTGGATACAAACGCTTGCTTGTATGTATGTATGTGTATGAAATATATTTCCAATTATTCTAAATGACCTGAATTTGTTTGTATTTGCTTCAAGTATTGTATTGTATAAACAAGTCACTTTGTAAGTTTAAGTCTAATAAGATATTCTTCTTCTGCTTCTGATTTAAAACAAAATCTTCAGCCATTCATACACATTACAATTTGAGCAGCGTCTTGCGATTCGGGGGTCTTATTGCATCTGTTCACAGATAAAGCTCTCGTGAATCTATGCATACTCTCACATAAGTCATCACTGTCCATTTATAGGTTACTTACACCGAAATGCATTTTCTGACAAGGAATATAGAAGTGTAGCTCCACTACTACTAGACATATACTATTTTAACTGATGCGAAACCGGGGATAGAATAAGAGTTCAATCGCCAGAATGGTAATCAGCCCTTGCATAAGAAATGTACTATTTTGTTATGTGTAAGTGATCCAACTATAATACTCGGCAAATGCAATTCAACTCTTTGATTCGTTACCTTCTATATATCCCTCACAATACCGACACCAAAACCCCAGCCCAATCACAATAGTACGAAAGCATAGACGGACCAGTATGAATGTAAACGTATTTGAAAAGTCGCAGTTACAAAGATAAAGTCGATATAATGCAAATAAACATGTAATAGCGCGATAAGAAAAGTTATATAAAGCAAATAGTACATACTTACATGTACTAACGCATTTTCAGACAAGAAAACCGTAATAGCGCGAATTCAAAACAAGTTTAAACGAGAAAAAACACGTTATAAAGGGAGAGACGCTTTATAACGGGCAAACGCGTTATAGCGAGAGAAAAATTGCTATAACGAAACAAAGTGTGACAGTAAACAAGTTGCGACTTTTCAAATTTTGTTTTACCTTCATATTGATCCTTCTAGGCTTTCGTACAACAGAGCTCTATCAAAATAATTCATACATAATTGTCTGAAAACATAAAAGAGAAGTACATCTATTCTCTTACAAAGGGAGTGCTTTATTGATGTGAATTTCCTTATATAGCACCTAGTTAGATTCCCCTGACGGCAATGCTAGAGTACATTCTCTAATATATAATGTCTAATTAAATGCTGTCAGCGTTTGAACGAAGGAAACTATGTCGAAACGTCGGGCAAGGATATGTCATATGGTTCTCATGAAACGAAGCTTGGGATTAAAATAAAGATATACGGTGGACTCGCGACACCTTGAACATGGGAACCAATCTATTATATCGTTTAACCAGAACAAGTTCCTGGTGAGCAGTGTCTCCTTTTACCACAATGTTCCAACTCATTTTGTTCAATAATTAAACATTTTCTTATAGACAATTTCCAGTATCTTTCCTAGATGTTTTCAAATCCGGCTAATGCTGATGTGTTGTATGTGGGAAAAGGTTAAACAGTGCTCCAGATGCACACCCATTTAACAGTCTCTGAAGCACGCTGCTATCGTTGATTAATTGTTTGATTGGGTTTAACGCCGTTTTCAATAATTGTTCAGTCAAATCCCGGCGGTCAGTTCACATATTCATGTGTTCCTGGCTCTCTCACACCAGTAATCCACGCGACAACTTTTCAAGCAACTGGCTGCCTTTCCACATAGACTGTGAGCCAATTGGTGGAAGACGAATGAGATCGTCACATTGACTGTTGGCAAACGTCAGAAAGTTTGTTGGCCGAGATGGGATTCGAACTGACAACCCCTGGATTGACAGCCCGTGTCGCTACCTTTAGTGCTTAGTCTGTAACAATGAGAGCTACCAATCCAGTTTCTGATTACCACTGTCTTGGTGTCGCTAAACGTCCCTTGCTTTCAGATGACATCTCACGTCAGCCGTGTCGCAGAAACAGATGACTTTTGTTGCATCTATTACATTTGTACTCAAAAACGTAAAACCAAAGTACATGACACAGATTGATTGATTGATTGATTGATTGATTGATTGGTGTTTTACACCGCTAGCAAAAGAAAATCATTTAGGTCACGGCGTTTCCTGGGTAAGTTACCAGTAGCCAATCAGTCAGTCGTTATGCTAACCCCGCAACGCTAAGCGCCAAGGAAGGCACAGCCATTAATATCATTTTTAAAGACTTTGGTATGACCCGACAAAAACCCGCTTCGGAAGACATTACATGACACACCGTCTTACCAGAGTATACACTGTCCGTTTGCACAATATATATGATAGACCAAGACGTAACTCCTGACAACAAATATAGAATTGTAGTCTACCGGCTGACACTACCATAATAGTATGTGATTGTCTGGTACCCGGCTTACTATAATACATTACGTCTGGAATGAACCAACAATGACGACTTGATTGGTCACCTTCACTTATATATCGTTATCATAGTTATAGTAAACTATGCTAACCCCACATACATGAGCACCACGGAGGGAAATCCATTACTACCGTAAAGTATTTGATATAACCCGGCCGGGGATTGAACCCGCGACCGTTTGAACCCGAGGCCGACGCTCTACCGCAGCTACCGATGTGTAGATGTAACAGGTTTACAAATGGCTAGACGCAGCTCGGTTTTTGATCTAGTTTTACTATTTCATTCATAAAGCCTCTAACATCGCATATTGGGGAAAGAGAGTTATTAAATAGCAGCATACATTGAATGATATAAAAATAATAAACTGCTGGATCATTAAATCAGGGTAATAAGAATTTATCTGTCGCAATCTAAAGCCATTAAAACCAATTATCTGTAGCAATTCATGATTGGGGTTTATTTTCTAAAACGATTTGTTATCTCCAGAATATGATGCGACTATATTCCATTTGGGATTGCTGTCGCTTCACAGGAATATGTATCACGTAAGTTACCATTGCTGTGTGTGCGTCATCCTTAAAACGCTTATAATGCTGGGAAAATATTTTGTGAAGCCTGTGCAGTCAGTATAGAGTCAGATCAGCCGACGTTGCCATGCCGTCTGACTAGGCTCTAACCTGTTGGCTTTTCAATTAAAGAGGTTTCATTTTGATAAATGGACTTCCAAATGCAAAGCATGATAAGTACATTTAAAAAAAAAATGAAATTTGTTATTAGAATGATGATATCCTTGTTGGGCGGACGGGGCTAAACATAATGGTGGTTGAGTTGGTCGGTGTGTGTGCGGGCGGTCGGCCGGGCGGTCAGCCGGGTGGCCGGGCTTTTATTTGGCAAACTTGCATGAAACCGTATATGAGTGGTGCTCACAGGAACCCAAACATAACCGTAATGAATACATGTGTGGAAAAGCCAACCGATGTTTCGATACTAAGCTTCAAGTGGATTCAATTGCCGCTCACATAAACGGATTTTTATCAAATCTTATAGTAAAAAAGCATAGCTTGGAAAGTAGGCATGACATCGGTTTTGTGGTAATTTTGGTCAGTGTTTAGATCGCCATTGAAAAACTGGTTTAGTTGCTTTGTTGCGTTTTTCATATTCTTGGTTTGATTTCTATTCGAGCTATATCGCGAAAATCCACTGTTGTGTGCCAGTACTAACACATCTACCTAGATCCATATCATGGCGATATTACGTTAATCGAAGAGTTCTCCTGCCACAATAAACGCTCAAAATAGAGGAGCCAGTGTTATTATTATAAAAAATTATGATAAGAATCTACCAGAGACCGACCTTGATTGATTGGTGGTTTGGCGTTTTACGCCGCTTTCAACAATGTTTCAGTATATCACGGCGTGTCCTGGGTAAGTTACCGGTACTACAGGTCCATTTATCCTGACACCAGCCAGTCAGTCGCAACCCTGAGCACCAACGAGCGCAGCCATTACTATCATTTGTAGAGTTGAATGGTTTGTTTTTATTGCATTCCTTACTATCATTTGTAGAGTTGAATGGTTTGTTTTTATTGCATTCCTTACTATCATTTGTAGAGTTGAATGGTTTGTTTTTATTGCATTCCTTACTATCATTTGTAGAGTTGAATGGTTTGTTTTTATTGCATTCCTTACTATCATTTGTAGAGTTGAATGGTTTGTTTTTATTGCATTCCTTACTATCATTTGTAGAGTTGAATGGTTTGTTTTTATTGCATTCCTTACTATCATTTGTAGAGTTGAATGGTTTGTTTTTATTGCATTCCTTACTATCATTTGTAGAGTTGAATGGTTTGTTTTTATTGCATTCCTTACTATCATTTGTAGAGTTGAATGGTTTGTTTTTATTGCATTCCTTACTATCATTTGTAGAGTTGAATGGTTTGTTTTTATTGCATTCCTTACTATCATTTGTAGAGTTGAATGGTTTGTTTTTATTGCATTCCTTACTATCATTTGTAGAGTTGAATGGTTTGCTTTTATTGCATTCCTTACTATCATTTTTAGAGTGTTTAGACCGACATTGAATGGTTTGTTTACATTGTATTTACGTCCTTATATGAAGACAACATTATCGTAAAAAAGCATGGATCTAGATAGCCTATAGCAATGCGGGACATCGAATGCTCGTTTTGCATCAAGTCAAGTTACATTCTACGTACAACTCAATTCAATTCTTTATTTCTGTATTTCAGGTCACCGGCCCATATATAATAATATATACAATACATAAAGTACAATGGTAGGAATGATAGTTATATAATATTGTTGCCTTGAAATTATTCCATTTCAACCAACTATTATACGCTTTAAAAACTGTATTATGATATACGAGTGATCATATTTTGAGTCAATTTAGATGAAAAATGATTTAAAATATATAACGTAATTCATCTAATCTCACCCAAATATTTCCTTTTTACTTTTTATTTACTGTCTCTGCATATCGAAATTGGTTTATAATATTATAAATGGTATACAGAACGTCGAGATATTGATATACAAAACAATTACTCTTTACCCATCAAAAAGGAATTTCTTTGTTTGAATGCAAAATATACATGGCAAGCTTTCGAATTGTTTCTGAGTTTCTCGGTAAACATCACATTTATGAAGCTATAATGATTTATGTTGTGAGTAAAATAACTAGTGCAGAAACAGCTATAATGTTTTGTCAAAAGTTGCATCTCGAACGAAATTACATGTATACAGAAAGTGAAGGCACTGCCGGTGACTGTAGGTATGCATAGGGTCGCCCGGAGTCTTCATTTGTACGCATATGCGATAGTACGTGGCATGTGGTACGCTTGATGTGGCACATACATATGATTTTGACGGAGCACATTTAGCAAATGACAAATAATCGCATCAGGACATTTGGATGAACACTTTCTGCCTGCGGCATGTTTGACAAATAGAAGTAAATTGGGCATTTAAGCTAAACACTATCAATTGTGGACATCAAGACTCAAGTAATAATACAGAAATAAATCTGGCGTGTTTGAGCCCACCCCCGATAAAGCGTTCTGATGCCTTCTGTCACAGATAACAAACACTGTGGGAAAAATTAACAAATTATCAACACGAGCAACTTCTCACATTCCATCATGGCTTTCACCTCTGTTACACAATGCTCCGATGATTAGATTGTATGCTTTAAAGTATTGACAGATCGGAATTTAACGTAGCTTCAACGATGTTTTCAGTCATATAATATATCAAGGCGGCCAATTGTTTCCATGCGTTTCCTGTCTTTCTCGCACCAATACTACACACAACAGTATTTCCAAGTAACTGGCTGCTTTTCCTGTTTGTTTGTTTGTTTTAACTGTTGTTTTCTACACCACTTTCAACAGTTCTTCAGTTACAAGTATATCAAGGTGTTTCCTCGGTAATTTATCCTAACATTGATGCAACAGTCGTTAATGATATATTGATTGATTGATTGATTGATTGATTTATTGGGGTTTAACGCCGATCTTAACAATTTCTCAGTTATATCACGGCGGCCAGTTCACCTACTCATGCATTTCCTGGTTTTCTCACACCAGTACTCCACACAACAATCTTCCCAAGCAACTGGCTTCTTTTCCACATAGACTCAGCCCATTGGTGAAAGACGAAACGCATGTCGCATTGACTTTTGTCAATCGTCGGAAAGAAAGTTGGCCGAGCCGGGATTCGAACTCACAACCCCGGGATTGACAGCCCGCGTCGCTACTGACTGAGCTACCGGGGCTCGGCGTTACTGCTATAACTTAAAGACTGTTGGAAGCGGCGTTAACGCCATTCAAACAAATCATATAGGGGTTTATATTTTTAAAAGAGATAGTTCGTCGCATCAAGACCGGCTAACTTCTCGCTATCTAGCCAATTGGATATAGCTGACTGCAGACTTCCAAAGTAAAAAAGTAATATTTGAAGACATTAATTCGTTTGAAACCGGTAAAAAATATTTACGAGAAACTCTAGACAGAAATCTGCTTTAAGATCAATTCATTTTGTCTAATACGAATTTATCTGTCCCATCCAAAATCTTTAGAACCAATCACGTGTTGCATTATGGTATTAGTTTTCTCGTAAGCGCTTCGATATCTCAAAATATCATCAAGAACATTTCTTTAATGGATATATGGATTTATTTGATACCGCACATATATATGGGGCAAGTATAAGGTTCCATAGTGTTTCGGTCGTATCATGCATTTCCCGGGGTAAGTTACCAGTTCTTCTGGTTGTTTTGTCCTGACACCAGCGAAACATTCCTGTGCGCCAATGGTGGTGGGGAAGGGGGGAAACCGCAACTACCATTTGTACAGGGCAAATGATTGTGTCAAAAAGAAGTATTGATGTATCGAAAATGATTAAAGATAAAGCCATTTATGCCATTGAAAAACAATTATTCTTTGTAACAACCAGGGGCGTAGCTCCCTTTAGGCACTGTAGGCACGAGCCTACACATTTTTTCTAAAAATGTCCCAAAATGCAGCTGCGGCGATACACATCTGCGTAATGTATCGACCAGATCAGCCTGCGCTGTCCGCGCAGACTGATCCGGCCGACACATTCCGTCTAAGGGGGGATAGATAAAGTAGCGATTCCTGAAACAGAAAAGCCACAGGAGGCGAAAAGTGTATATCCGGGTACGCCTGTGTGGTATTCTTAGACTGATCCGGGATGATTTTCTCACGAGACGGCCTACACATTGATTATTGTCAAGCTACGCCCCTGACAACAATGATATATGTCAGACGTTCACGCACACTAGCTCCCGCACAATTATAACTATGCATTAATTGCTCTGAGTTAAACGCTGTTTTCAACAGTGTTCTGCCAAATCACCACGGCCAGTTCACTTGCCTCTGTGTTTCTTGGTATTGCAACGGGAACGGGGTATAGGTCACTTTTACAGACTTGCTGTTGAAGCCGGCTTTTTCAGCGACATTGACCTTTTCTTAAAGTTAAGCAACCTTCATCGCGGTTAGTGCCTGGATGGGTGACCCGCGATGGCTTAACTCCGGTACACGTTACAAATGGTGGCAGCGGTGAGATTTTGGGATGATATCACCTTCAAATCTCCGGAACCCGGTGGTTCCCAAGTGATGTTACGCAGACTCCGCTCTGGTGTACTTCTTGTGTTCAGTTGTGTGACTTCGGGTCGACGTCAAGAGAAACGAGCGATTAATGTAACGGGAACGGGTTATAGCTATAAATATCACTTAAACAGTCTTGCGTGGAAGCCGGCTTTTATAGCGACGTTGGTAGAGTGGTTGACCTTTCCTTAAAATTAAGTAACTTTCATCGCGGTAAGTGCCTGGATGGGTGACCCGCGATGGCTTAACTCCATAACACGTTACAAATGTTGGCAGTTGTGGGATTTTGGGTTGATATCACCATCATCACCGGACCCCGGTGGTTCCCAGAGAAAAGAGGGATAATAGTAACGGGTAAGGGGTATAGGTATAAATATCACTTCTACAGCCCTGCTGTGGAAGCCGGCTTTTATAACGACGTTGGTAGAGTGGTTGACTATTTCTTAAAGTTAAGTAACGTTCATCGCGGTTAGCGCCTTGACGGGTGACCCGCGATGGCTTAACTTCGGTACACGTTACAATATTCTTACAGCAGTTTTCTACACAACAGTCTTACCAATCAAATGGCTGCTTTTCCACAAAGACTGTTTACCCATTGTTGGAAAACGAATGACACGTGTCGCATTGACTTAGGACATACAACACAAAGTATTTTCGGCTGGGCTGGGGTTCGAACCCTCGACAGCCCACGTCGCTTCCAATTGAGCTACTTTGGGCAAGACAAGACCAGTTATGACATTGAGAAAAATTGTATTTTGTTACAGTATGTATGTATCAGACACCCACACATTTACGTTTACACATATCGTCACACACCTTAGACGAAGTAAAACACATACACACAAGTAAACAGATTGTCCTTACAAACCGAGTACCGGTGAAAGTGCATGCACTTTGATATAACTGAACTAATTTTAAAAGCGGCGTAAAAAACCCCGACCAAACAATTAATAACCATGAATTTTTTAGCTTGTTTATTAGTAGATACACCATTCCTGTTGCATGTTAATTGAACTAACAGTGCATATTATATCACGCGTGTATATAATTTAATTGTCGTTGTCGCCTTGTTGAAAACCCAATTTCAGTTAGAAATTATAATAGAATTTCAAATCCTAACAATATGAATATATTGCTTTATAATTAAATAATTTCTTCCTTCAACAATAATCTTGTATCCGTGTGCATTTCTTGATTAGATTTTCTTAGTTTCCGTTTCCGAGTCTTATAAGATTATATAAATATACACCAGTTGTTTGTGCAATGATTAAAAGATAAATGAATTTAATTCCGTACTGTACAATTTAATCAACAATACAAACTGAGCCGTCCCGCGAGAAAACCAACACTAAAGCCTCTGCGTAATGTATCGACCCCAATCAGCCTGCGCAGACTGAACCAGGCCGACACATTCCGTCTTAGGGGTATAGAGGTATAGAGTGATGATTCCTGAGACAGAAAATCCACAGGAGGTGAAAAGTGTATATCCGGATTAGCCTGAACGCCATGCTAATACCGATCCAGGTCGATACGTTACGCAGAGTCCACAATGTTGGGTTTCTTGAGGTTTTCAAATCTATAAAAGTGCATTTTGTGTTCAGGCTTTCAACTCTACAGCTTTTGAATAGCACTCACCAAGTACTACGCGTGGAAGGGAAATCAGGTTTCTGAACAAGAGCGAATGCCAACGCTCATCTGTTTTACTAAGTCGAAAAATTGGCATTTCTGAATACTTATCAATGCCCTAGTAATGTGACTCGGTACATACAAGATTATTGTTGCCAGGAACATGTGAACAAAGTTTCATTTTAAATGTTAAAGGGTTTTTGAGTTATAAGGTAAGGCAAGTTAAAGTTTTGTGACGACGAATACTCAAAGGGTATCACAATAGCCCGATTTATTTTTTCGAAAAAAGACGAGCTAATACTGACTTTTATAAACTTAAAGCGATGAAACAATTAAAAGCAATTTCACGTCTATAACTCTAGAAATGGTCGACGAATAACTTTGGTGCCTCTAGGAAGAATTAAACAGAATATAGAATAAATGCAAGGCGCAAGGTTCACCAATATATAATTATCTAAACGGAATGGTAAAGTGCAACCGAATGACAGGGCCTGCTTTATTGATCTACTTTGCCTTATATGGTATTTTGTTTTTGTTTTCCCAGCGGTAATGACATGGTACAGCGAAATGTAACGTCTAATTAAATGCTGCCAACTTTAAAACATAAACAAAATAAATTGCAGCCTAGGGGTCTAAAACCACCTTTCCCTCATACAACAATTCTACAGCAGATGACTTAGAAAACATCCTTGCAAAACTATAGAAAATATATAAATGAAAGTGGTATTATTGAATCGAGTTGGACAGATTGTAGCAAAAAGGGAAATATTGGTCAACATGAGCAATGTTTCCTTTTGTCACAATAATTTTGATATTTCGTCTGCTGTAGATAGGACATAATGCCTCTGGAAAAAAGGTTTAGCGCCAATATTTCCTTAGACCCGAATCGAGACATATTCTAAGTGAGAACTGCCAAGTAATTTGGATGTTTTAAATTCTTGGCCACATACTGACAAATATTGAAGAAGCTGCAGCAGATTACGTTTAAAATATTATTACCAAGGAGAAAGTGCTCGTAATGAGCAATTTGTATTTCTGCCTCTATGTTTTCAAATATATTCAATATGTACATTTTCATTTATTGAAGCTTTTTTTCCGTTATTTAAAAAAAAAAAAAAAAATCAAAGTTGACGAATTAAGACATTTTGTATGTGGAGGAAAATGTGATATAATCTTTAAAAATATTTTTTCATATTTCCGTAGAACAGCACTTTAATTTTTTTTATTCTTTTAACTTACAATAGATTATGAACTAACATGTGTAACATTTTGTCTGCATATTAAATGTAAATATGCACCGACAAAAAGTCCTGCATCTGGGCACAGCGCAAAGTCTGACGAGACTTTATATAATTATCCCTTTCCCTCATATAGATGCTTTCTGACATCTCTGTAGCAGACGGCTTTTTGAAAACATAGTGACAAATGAAGAAATTGTTCAAAACGAGCAATTTCTCCTTTTGTCACAATGTTTTCCACTTTTAGTCATAGGTTATCCATTCAATTTAAGAGATTTTCTATTACAAAATAAGTTAAAAGTCGTCTGCCGCATAATTGTCGTATGATGGAAAGGGTTAAACGCAGTCACGTCCGAGTCTACACTCTTCGCCTCTGTGTAGTTGTAAATCATAAATGAAGAAGCAATTTATGACAAATATTAATGAAATAACCGCTACGCACAAAAGAACCCCCAACAAACAAACAGTCAAAAACCAAACAATCTGAATATATAGTAATGTAATGCAGCTTTGTACACTTATACATATACAATACCGAACGTAAGTTGATATATTGTCCGGTGTTTTACTCCGCTTTCAACAATTGTTCAATTGGAGACATCGGTCAGTTATCTCCCTTTAATACTCTCTACATCTATCTAGGTCCTATCATTTGGTTTCCTCTGTTTTTATCATTGGTTTCTTTGCACTGGATGCTGCACTTATAATTGCATTTTCTTGGCCAACTGTTATTAGATTGATTAGTAATTCCACATTTGTTTTCTTTAAACACTGCTATGTAATTTTTCTCTTTTGAATCATCACTTTATTTAACACATTGATGATTAATGTGTACAGAGTAATTGCAATATCTCATTGCGAAATAGCGATAAAGACAAAGAATTACAACTTAAAGGACCTACCAACTATTTGGTCTTCCTTGGTCTTTATCTGACAAGGGAGATAATATAATTATCACTAATGTCCCTCATTATATCACAGCGTTTCCTCGGTAAGTTACCAGTTCTACTGGTCCATCTATCCTGACACCAGCGAGGCAGTCGTAATGCTTACCTTGCAATCCTGTGCGTCAAGCAGGTCAGCCATTTCTGCCATTTTTAAAGTATTTTGTATGACCCGACCGGGGATCGAACCCGTGACCTCCTGCACCCGAGGCAGACGCATAACAACTACACTACGGAGGCGGTCCCGGACGTAAGAGACCATAGGACCTTTGTTGTCAGGCGTTCATGAAAATACCCAATATATAGGTAGTAAATCAATTTCCGGAAGTGTGTGATTCGGTAAAAAGTAATCCCCCGAGTGAGATGAGATATTATTAAAAATAGTCCGCAATAAACCGAAATAACGTCACTGCATATCGTGGTTAGATGTAATGGACATAACATCTACGCTATCAGTTAACGAGTACGAAATATGTTCATGTGGACCTAGTCTAGTCTCTGGAGTAACCTACCCATACCTATGGAACGCCTTTACTGTCTTATGATGACTTATTTGCTTATATACGGTAGATATATATGCAGTAGATCTTTACTATATGTAGTAGATAAATCTACTGCATATATTGGTATTTGTACCGCAGACAAATTCGAATGCACTGCATATAAAGACGGTACCACCACATATAAGAAGAGTTGCACTACATATAACCATTAAAGTACAGCATATAAAGAAAAAAGTACCACACATAATGAAATATCTACTGCATATAATAAAAGATCTACTGCGTATAATGAATTATATACCGTATATAAGCAAACAAGTCATCATAAGACAGTAAAAGCGTTCCATACATACCATTACATTATATATAAGGTGAGGTATGCCCCCAATAAAGGCGGCGCCCTTTTGGACATATTGTAGCAATAATAAGGGCGTAAAGACCACAGGTTAACCTTTCAAACTCAGAATATAGTTTAACTCTTTCAGTGCCACAGACAATATCGAGTTTTTTTTGCAAACAATGCGGATTCAGGTGAGTCAGCTCGTAACGAGCTGTCTCACCTGATATCAGCATTGTTTGGCTTTAAGTTACCAAAATAGTCCAAAACTTTCATAAATGGAGAAATGGACACACCCGCTTTTGAACATGGAAGAGTCTACTTTTAAACAATTCGGCACTGAAAGAGTTAATTAATAATTGATGTATTGATTCCAAACATTAAATTGTAATGGTCCAGTATAGAGTTCACGAAAATCAGTTGTATATATTGTAATGAACTATGTAAAGGGGCGTAGCTTTGCAATAATCAATGTGTAGGCCGTCTCGTGAGAAAATCAACATTGTGGACTCTGCGTAAAGTATCAACCCGGATCAGTCTAAGCATGCCACACAGACCTACCCGGATAGACACTTTTCGCCTCCTGTGGATTTTCTGTTTCATGAATCACTACTCTATACATCTATCCCACTAAGACGGAATGTGTCGGCCGGATCAGTCTGCGCGGACAGCGCAGGCTGATCTGGTCGATACATTACGCAGATGTCTATCGCCGCAGCTGTATTTTGGGGCATTTTGAGAAAAAATGTGTAGGCACGTGCCTACAGTGCCTAAAGGGAGCTACGCCCATGGTGTATGCGATAGAGATATATAAGAGGAGGGCCAATCTAGTGACCATTGTTGGTTCATGCCAGACGTACTAATATACTATAGTCCATGTACGCCGGGTACTAGACTACATCTGAATCGAGCTTACAAGCATAGCCGAAGCAATCCAATTGTATTTGGCAATGATCTTATTGCGCGGGTGCATCAGCACCAGCGCATATATTGGTTGTGTTTAGATATATCACTGGTGCAATGGGCTTGCGCATGCGCCGTATTAATCGTCTTGATCGCGCAAGCGCCGTATTTTACTCTTATTCATATCATATCAACAGTTGCCCGGCTAGGCAATCCTCACAACTAATTGATAAACGGCGATGCAATGTGAACGAATGATTTGAAAAGTGTTTCACTCTGTTTTCAGTATTGCTTCGGCGGTGTTGTGGTAAAGCCTCTGCCTCGGATGCGTGAGGTCGTGGGTTTGATCCCTGGCCGGGTCATACCAAAGACTTTTTAAATGGAAGAAATAGCTTTCCCTCCTTGGCGCTCTTAGTTGTAGGCTGACTCGCTGATGTCATAATCAAAGTAACAGTAGTACTGATTTACACAGGAAAGGCCGTCATATAACTGAAAAAGTGTTGAAAGCGGCGTTAAACACCAAGCAAACAAACCCCGTTTTCAACAGTATTTCGGTTATGTCACGGTGTTTCCTGTGTATCGTCGGTACATTTATGTTTATCCTGACTTCGGTGAAACAGTCCTTATGCTATCCACACACTAATGAGCGCCGCGGAGGAAAGTGGACGCCAAAAAAGAAAGCCTTGCCTGATATATATTTTGTGTATTACTGTAATTATCTTAATTCGATATTGCAGGCCTCGTATTAAGCCTCCGTGAATGGAATAATTATAACTGTAATAAGCCATTTCCTGGAAAACATTCCCTATATAACTGCTTATCAATACAGACCACATAATGTGGAAAAAAGGCGAATCTATACGAATGCCAACATTTGAGCACTTTTAGCAAAGGTACAAAGCAATAAATTTCCATAGCCTGTGTTTGTATGGTGATATTCGCTTCTTTCTACAATATCACAGTCATATAACAACGTTTCCTGTGTTTGTATGGTGTTATACGCCTCTTTCAACAATATCACAATCATATCACGGTGTTTCCTGTTTTTGTATGGTGTTATACGCCTTTTTCAACAATGTCACAATCATATCACGGTGTTTCCTGTGTTTGTATGGTGTTATACGCCTCTTTCAACAATATCACAATCATATCACGGTGTTTCCTGTTTTTGTATGGTGTTATACGCCTCTTTCAACAATGTCACAATCATATCACGGTGTTTCCTGTTTTTGTATGGTGTTATACGCCTCTTTCAACAATATCACAATCATATCACGGTGTTTCCTGTGTTTGTATGGTGTTATACGCCTCTTTCTACAATATCACAATCATATCACGGTGTTTCCTGTTTTTGTATGGTGTTATACGCCTCTTTCAACAATATCACAATCATATCACGGTGTTTCCTGTGTTTGTATGGTGTTATACGCCTCTTTTAACAATATCACAATCATATCACGGTGTTTCCTGTTTTTGTATGGTGTTATACGCCTTTTTCAACAATATCACAATCATATCACGGTGTTTCCTGTTTTTGTATGGTGTTATACGCCTCTTTTAACAATATCACAATCATATCACGGTGTTTCCTGTTTTTGTATGGTGTTATACGCCTCTTTCAACAATATCACAATCATATCACGGTGTTTCCTGTGTTTGTATGGTGTTATACGCCTCTTTTAACAATATCACAATCATATCACGGTGTTTCCTGTTTTTGTATGGTGTTATACGCCTCTTTCAACAATATCACAATCATATCACGGTGTTTCCTGTTTTTGTATGGTGTTATACGCCTCTTTTAACAATATCACAATCATATCACGGTGTTTCCTGTGTTTGTATGGTGTTATACGCCTCTTTCAACAATGTCACAATCATATCACGGTGTTTCCTGTTTTTGTATGGTGTTATACGCCTCTTTCAACAATATCACAATCATATCACGGTGTTTCCTGTGTTTGTATGGTGTTATACGCCTCTTTTAACAATATCACAATCATATCACGGTGTTTCCTGTGTTTGTATGGTGTTATACGCCTCTTTCAACAATATCACAATCATATCACGGTGTTTCCTGTCTTTGTATGGTGTTATACGCCTCTTTTAACAATATCACAATCATATCACGGTGTTTCCTGTGTTTGTATGGTGTTATACGCCTCTTTTAACAATGTCACAATCATATCACGGTGTTTCCTGTTTTTGTATGGTGTTATACGCCTCTTTCAACAATATCACAATCATATCACGGTGTTTCCTGTGTTTGTATGGTGTTATACGCCTCTTTCAACAATATCACAATCATATCACGGTGTTTCCTGTGTTTGTATGGTGTTATACGCCTCTTTCAACAATATCACAATCATATCACGGTGTTTCCTGTGTTTGTATGGTGTTATACGCCTCTTTCTACAATATCACAATCATATCACGGCGTTTCCTGTTTTTGTATGGTGTTATACGCCTCTTTCAACAATATCACAATCATATCACGGTGTTCCCTGTTTTTGTATGGTGTTATACGCCTCTTTCTACAATATCACAATCATATCACGGTGTTTCCTGTGTTTGTATGGTGTTATACGCCTCTTTCAACAATGTCACAATCATATCACGGTGTTTCCTGTGTTTGTATGGTGTTATACGCCTCTTTCAACAATATCACAATCATATCACGGTGTTTCCTGTGTTTGTATGGTGTTATACGCCTCTTTCTACAATATCACAATCATATCACGGTGTTTACTGTTTTTGTATGGCGTTATACGCCTCTTTTAACAATGTCACAATCATATCACGGTGTTTACTGTTTTTGTATGGTGTTATACGCCTCTTTTAACAATATCACAATCATATCACGGTGTTTCCTGTGTTTGTATGGTGTTATACGCCTCTTTCAACAATATCACAATCATATCACGGTGTTTCCTGTGTTTGTATGGTGTTATACGCCTCTTTTAACAATGTCACAATCATATCACGGTGTTTCCTGTTTTTGTATGGTGTTATACACCTCTTTCAACAATATCACAATCATATCACGGTGTTTCCTGTGTTTGTATGGTGTTATACGCCTCTTTTAACAATGTCACAATCATATCACGGTGTTTCCTGTTTTTGTATGGTGTTATACGCCTCTTTCAACAATGTCACAATCATATCACGGTGTTTCCTGTGTTTGTATGGTGTTATACGCCTCTTTCAACAATGTCACAATCATATCACGGTGTTTCCTGTGTTTGTATGGTGTTATACGCCTCTTTCAACAATATCACAATCATATCACGGTGTTTCCTGTTTTTGTATGGTGTTATACGCCTCTTTTAACAATGTCACAATCATATCACGGTGTTTCCTGTTTTTGTATGGTGTTATACGCCTCTTTCTACAATATCACAATCATATCACGGTGTTTCCTGTGTTTGTATGGTGTTATACGCCTCTTTTAACAATGTCACAATCATATCACGGTGTTTCCTGTTTTTGTATGGTGTTATACGCCTCTTTCAACAATGTCACAATCATATCACGGTGTTTCCTGTTTTTGTATGGTGTTATACGCCTCTTTTAACAATGTCACAATCATATCACGGTGTTTCCTGTTTTTGTATGGTGTTATACGCCTCTTTCTACAATATCACAATCATATCACGGTGTTTCCTGTTTTTGTATTGTGTTATACGCCTCTTTCAACAATATCACAATCATATCACGGTGTTTCCTGTTTTTGTATGGTGTTATACGCCTCTTTCAACAATATCACAATCATATCACGGTGTTCCCTGTTTTTGTATGGTGTTATACGCCTCTTTCTACAATATCACAATCATATCACGGTGTTTCCTGTGTTTGTATGGTGTTATACGCCTCTTTCAACAATGTCACAATCATATCACGGTGTTTCCTGTGTTTGTATGGTGTTATACGCCTCTTTCAACAATATCACAATCATATCACGGTGTTTCCTGTGTTTGTATGGTGTTATACGCCTCTTTCTACAATATCACAATCATATCACGGTGTTTACTGTTTTTGTATGGCGTTATACGCCTCTTTTAACAATGTCACAATCATATCACGGTGTTTACTGTTTTTGTATGGTGTTATACGCCTCTTTTAACAATATCACAATCATATCACGGTGTTTCCTGTGTTTGTATGGTGTTATACGCCTCTTTCAACAATATCACAATCATATCACGGTGTTTCCTGTGTTTGTATGGTGTTATACGCCTCTTTTAACAATGTCACAATCATATCACGGTGTTTCCTGTTTTTGTATGGTGTTATACGCCTCTTTCAACAATATCACAATCATATCACGGTGTTTCCTGTGTTTGTATGGTGTTATACGCCTCTTTTAACAATGTCACAATCATATCACGGTGTTTCCTGTTTTTGTATGGTGTTATACGCCTCTTTCAACAATGTCACAATCATATCACGGTGTTTCCTGTGTTTGTATGGTGTTATACGCCTCTTTCAACAATGTCACAATCATATCACGGTGTTTCCTGTGTTTGTATGGTGTTATACGCCTCTTTCAACAATATCACAATCATATCACGGTGTTTCCTGTTTTTGTATGGTGTTATACGCCTCTTTTAACAATGTCACAATCATATCACGGTGTTTCCTGTTTTTGTATGGTGTTATACGCCTCTTTCTACAATATCACAATCATATCACGGTGTTTCCTGTGTTTGTATGGTGTTATACGCCTCTTTTAACAATGTCACAATCATATCACGGTGTTTCCTGTTTTTGTATGGTGTTATACGCCTCTTTCAACAATGTCACAATCATATCACGGTGTTTCCTGTTTTTGTATGGTGTTATACGCCTCTTTTAACAATGTCACAATCATATCACGGTGTTTCCTGTTTTTGTATGGTGTTATACGCCTCTTTCTACAATATCACAATCATATCACGGTGTTTCCTGTTTTTGTATTGTGTTATACGCCTCTTTCAACAATATCACAATCATATCACGGTGTTTCCTGTTTTTGTATGGTGTTATACGCCTCTTTCAACAATGTCACAATCATATCACGGTGTTTCCTGTTTTTGTATGGTGTTATACGCCTCTTTTAACAATGTCACAATCATATCACGGTGTTTCCTGTGTTTGTATGGTGTTATACTCCACTTTCAACAATAGCACAATCATATCACGGCGTTTCCTGAGTTTGTTTGTTTGTATGGTGTTAAAACGGCATTTCCTGGTTACATTACCAGTATTGCTTGTAAACTGATACTGCCACCAGCGCACCAGTCGTAAGACTATCACCACAAGTTCGCAACCCTAAACGCCAAGGAGGGAAACAACTACTGCCATTTGGTGCGAGATGACCGGGGATCGAATTCTGGACTGTCACTTTCGAGGCCTTGGCTTTGACCATTACACCATGAAAATTAGAACACTTTTAACAAGTGAACACATCAGTGAATTTTCACATCATAAGATAACATTGGGGACTAATTCTTGTCTAGTTCTGTTATGGTAAGTTACTAGAGAAAGAATGACTCATTCAATGCTGATATTTTTGCAGGGACTGATTTCAGTTTGTGTGTAAAGCCCCTTTCTCACTGTCCCGGATTGGTTCCCCGGTACGTTCCGGACGATGGTCCTGGGGAAACCTTGTCAAGCCGGGAAGACAACCGCGGTAGCACCGTAGAAGTTCGGAATCATGCGTTATGTGCGCTGTTTCAAAATGTTTAATACAATCGGAGGTCATCGTGAGATACATTCAGAATCGGCTTCATCCGGACAACGACGGGAATGTGAGAATGCCATTGATTTTTAATGCAAAAAAGAAAATCCGGATCATCCCGGTATACCGGCTATTTTTCACCGAGAGATACCGGGACCAGAATCGGAACATTTGAGAATTGGGCTTAAAGCAAAGTCATAAAATGGCAATCATCTTACAACCTAAGTACGGTTCTCTTTATCCGATTAAAACCCCCTCAAATTAACCTTAACCCTTTTACTGCCGAATTTCACAAAGTCGAATCTTCCATGTTGAACATTTGACCACTCCAATGTTCGTGCAACATAATTTTGGTAAAATTTAATGTTTAAGTGGCAAGCAATGCAGATTTCAGGAGAGACAGCTCGCTGTATCACCTGAATCTGCATTGTTTGCAATAACCTTTAATTGCCTTTGCAGTAAAGGGTAAAGTAAATTGGTGTAATTGTAAACGGTGATTGGTACTTAGCGTAAACCTCCATTCAGCGATTCCGTCAGTGGGAAAACGTGACAAATTTACATTTATGTGTAGTGTAGATTCATATAACTCTTTCCATCTTGGGTCAGTATTATCAGAGTCTACACGAGACTAGAGAATCATCTAACATATTGTGTAAGTAACAATTGAACCGTATATATCTTGACCATACTGTACTGATGTGCAGGCTGATCTGGTTTACACTGTTCATAAAAGCCAACTTGTACCTTTCTCCAAAGGATAGGCTCATTTAGCGACTGATTAGTACTGATAGGTTTTATTTAATGAACTGTTATTTATTTGAGAGTTCCCCCATATGCATTATCTGCAGCAGAAGACTTTGAAAAGAAAATATGTAAATGCTTTATTAATGAAAGTATTATTATTGAAAAGAGTTGAAAACATACGTGGTAAAGGTATTTATTGTTTGGTGTTTGACGCCGCTTTTGACATTTTTTTTTCCAGTTATATTACGAAGATATCTTGGCAAGTTACCCAGTTCTACTGGTCCGTTTATCCTGAAACCAGCCAGTCAGTTGTAATAAAAAACCTTACAAACCTGAGCGCCAAGAAAGGCATCCTTTAATACCTTTTTAAAGTATTTGGTATGACGCGGCCGGAGCTTCCGTAACCGAGGTGGACGCCTTAAACCTAAAACATCGAGACGGTAAAGAGTAACTGCTTATCGTGATGTCATACCAGGTGTGTATCCAGTTGTACCCAAACACAAATTACAGTCGGTAAACAGTGTTTGAACTACTTTGTTAGGCGTACATCCCTTGTACTTAAGGTATAACAGTTCTGCAACAGATTCTGGTCAAAATTATTGCAAATCACAGGACAAAAACATTTCGAGGCAACAATTGTTGACCGGGCAGCTCGCCAATTGACGAATATGAAATCATTGATTTGTGTCACAAAACGAACGTTTAACTAAAGAATTAGCAATGTACTAATAAAACAATACTATAAGGTTAACCAGACCTTATTTGTTTAAATGATGACAAGTGATGTAAAGGATATATGAAGAAATCGAATGGAATTTGTTCCGATGCAAGGTCACCGCTTGCGTTTACCAACAAGAGGAAGTTTAAACAATGAACCTAACGGATAAAAATTGCATCTTTTGAGACCAATTGGCAAAAAGGATTATCATGCATTACAAGAAAAAATTCTACATTGTAGGTGTAAACGGTTTCAAACTTTAATGTCCGAAACTTAATAAAATGAAAGTAAAGTCAACCTTGTGTTAGCGGTCACCTCTTTTAAGCAGTCACTTTTTATAAAGGGGATAAATGCAGATTAACCAAAACAACATTGCTTCTTCTGTATTTGACTTGTATTACGCTGCCACTTCTGTTAAGTAGCCTTATTTTGACTCTGTCCTTGGTGGCTGCCTCAGACAAGCTTGACTGTAGAACCGTCCCGCGATTAAACCAACAGTATGGCCTCTGCGTTATGTATCGACCCAGATCAGCCTGCGCTGTCCTGAAACACAGGAGGCGAATAGTGTCTACCCGGGTAAGCCTGTAAGGCATGCTTAAGCTAGTCCGGGTCGATACTTTACGCAGAGTCCACAATTACAAATTCGTCAAACTTCGTTTGCAAGTGGAAAAGGTTTAGTCTCATATAAAGTGAAGCTGCATCAAGACGACCTTCGCGTGAATCGTTTCAGATATATCTAATTTCAGATGTTTGCTCATGTTTGTGATTGACAATCCAATCTTCCTGTCGCCTGGATACAATGCATCTTCCTCAAGACAATATGACAAAAACAGCGTTTAAATTATTTTTCATTCTCGCATACATACCCTTTTGACACCTCTGCAGCAGACGACGCTATAAAACAGTGTTGCTAACGGAAAAAATGCACAAAATGATCACGTTCTCTGATTTGCCACGATTTTTTCAACTCTCTTCTAATAAATAAAATGTGATTTATATGGATATTTTCCATAGCTTTGCCTTATTTATTTCTATGTCGACTTCTGCATAACCCTGGTATCCTGTTTAGATTTGGGTCTTGCTGTTTAAGATTGGTTACGCTGCCTTTAGAAAAATGTGGTCTTGTTGCATTTGCATTCAGTAAAGACACGGGCTAGCGCTGACGAACAGTTTCATTGAGATCAAATCGTATACGCCATGCTACCACAGCAAGGTTGAAGGTTTGCTTTTAATTAGATTGCCTGACGAATAACATGACTTATACAGTGTGTGTGCAATTCATGCCAGTATGGGTAATACTCAATAACTTTATGTAACAAAGTATAAGTTTCAATTGACGCGATAAATAACTGAAAACTTATCATGTTTCAAAAATAATTAATATTTTGCTCTTAAATATTATATTTCATACGTTTTTACTGATTTTTTTCACTATAATTTATTTCTTAAGGAAAACAAAGGTTAGTATGCAGAACATTTCATTTTAAACCTTCACCTCATTGGTGCCTCTCGTAGGATCGCCAACTTAACTATGAACCAATCAAAACGTTTCATTTCCTTTATTTCTCGATGCTATTCATTAAATACAACATTTGATTAGTCTACAATCTAGATCATCTGTTTAACATCTAGGTCAAAACCCACGTTAGTCAGCTATCGCCGAAAAATAGCATTTGCCTATATATTGACAATATTATAGTCAAATGCTATTTTTAGATTTTAAACGAGACTGGCACCTGTGTAACTGGGATGTATACAAATTAACCTGAAGCAGTCATATATTGTAAGCTTGTTTTCAGTTCTAACAGTTGTCTGAACGATCTTTAAAGCCCGAGTGTACATATTTAAGCCTCTCCGTAAGAAAATGTACATGGTAGCTCGTGTGTACAGTGTATATCAAGATTAGCATGTACATACACACAGTCTGATCAGGATCTACATTGTTCACATATTACTAAGGTCTCCCTATTTACCCTGCATACTCGACGAGAATCACTAACCCGGGACCTTTGGATCTATCACGAAACCGACGCTCTACCACTAAGTCACTATCTCCCACCTTGTCTTTCTTGCAAGATCATTTCTATCTATAAATCAATGTATATGTACAGACAAACCTGTGTTTAAAGACCACCCATGGGAAGTGAACAATCTGGTCTTTGTGAACAGTTGGTCTTTAATCGCAGGGTCATTTATACCCAAAAATTTGTATTTGTGTACTGTCCCCTGAGATCAATGTTTTCTTACTAGTACCCGAGGTACTTTGATGCGCATTGTATGTTTACTATCCCTTGCAATGTCGTGTGCAGCCGGGCTGCATTTATTCGTTGTTCCAACGTTTTTGTTGTTTAATCAGCATCAAGCACCATGATCGTAAGTGATTTCATTTCTATACTGCACTTTTACATTTGTACTAATGGTATCACTTATGATCATTTGGGAAACTAAATATATTGTCGCTGTATAAAGGGAATTGTTATTAAATGTGGTATTTAGCATAGGTTCGACTGCATACATGTATATATTCTCTTTAACGAAAACAGCCAACTGTCGTTTCCAAAAGTCGCTAAGCAGCGTAGGTTTAAATAGATAGTTTCCTATCTCACTCGTTTGATTGAGCTTCTGATTGACAGTTCAATCTCTCTGTCGCCTGGATACATACAAATATTCCCCCATACCAATTCCCACCTACGACAAACCTGCAACAGACGACTTTTGAAAACATTCAAGCAAAACTATGAAATCCCACTATTGGTAACAGTTTAATATTAGAATAGAGTAAAAACTTTATGAAAAAATAGATCAATTGCTAATTATAAGCATTTTCCCCTTTTATCGTAATTGATCAACAGTTGTCGGCTGCTGGTGCGTAAAAACGCATCTGTACATGGGACAGGGTAAAGACACAATATTTAAGATGACAGAAGCATCCCTGATGTTCGTAGAAATCTATTACATTTTATTCACACCATTTACCTGATAGGATATTTACCAGAATCTGATATAGAAAACATGTTGGGAAGAAAACGTAAACAGTTGGGGAAAAATGTAACAGTTGGGAAGATAATGTAACAGTTTGGAAAAAAAAATGTAACAGTTGGGAAGATAATGTAACAGTTGGGAAGATAATGTAACAGTTGGGGAAAAAAAATGTAACAGTTGGGAAGATAATGTAACAGTTGGGGGAAAAAATGTAACAGTTGGGAAGATAATGTAACAGTTGGGAAGATAATGTAACAGTTGGGGGAAAAAATGTAACAGTTGGGAAGATAATGTAACAGTTGGGAAGATAATGTAACAGTTGGGGGGGAAAATGTAACAGTTGGGAAGATAATGTAACAGTTGGGAAGATAATGTAACAGTTGGGGAAAAAAAATGTAACAGTTGGGAAAAATGTAACAGTTGGGAAGATAATGTAACAGTTGGAAAAAAAAAATTAACAGTTGGGAAGATAATGTAACAGTTGGGAAGATAATGTAACAGTTGGGGAAAAAAAATGTAACAGTTGGGAAGATAATGTAACAGTTGGGAAGATAATGTAACAGTTGGGAAAAAAATGAAAAAAAATGTAACAGTTGGGAAAAAATGTAACAGTTGGGAAAACAATGGAATTATAAACAAGAGTTGTCGGAGGACAATATAGCTCGCCTATCAGGGATATCGTCTATCAGGGCCTACTTCAGAACAGTTATAGCATGGGTATAAAGTCCAAAATCCAAAAGTGGAATAATTCAGTTGAAATTGAATTTACAAAAGAAAGACAAGAATTACGCGTAATTAAATGTCTCACTGTGTCCCCTGCTTTGACTATCAAGGCAAGTGTAAAAGACAAAAAGTAAACAAAACTCTAACATTGAGCTAAACACAATTTTTTTAAAACAAGAAATAATAAAAAAAAAAAGTTCAAAAATACAAGAAATTTAAAAAAAAAAAAATGAGCTGAACACAAAGTTCCAAAATTCAAGAAAAAAAATAAAAAAGAAAAAAATAATGCTCAAAGTTCAAAAATACAAGAAAATTAAAAAAAAAAAATGAAATTAATCCAACAAAATATGAAGAAGCTATGCCCAATTTTCAAAATCCAGCAAAAAACAAATGTTTTACCCCAAAAAATATGAAAGCCCTAGAACCAGTACTTATTGAGAAAAAAATAAATCGAAACTTTAACGTTGAGCTAAACGCAAAATTGAAAAATACAAGAAAAGAAAAAGAAAAAAATCCAAATGTTTGAAAAAAATCCATTCCAGAGTTATGGGACTTGACATACAAGGTCCCCTAATGACCCTGAATAAGTGTGTGAAGTTTGAAAGCAACAGCATACACAGTGTCTGAGAAAAGGCCTTGCACGCAAAGGTTTGACCAAATTTCTAAGTCCAAAAAGGGGCACAATTCAGTCAAAATCCATTCCAGAGTTATGGGACTTGACATACAAGGTCCCCTAATGATCCTGAATAAGTGTGTGAAGTTTCAAAGCAACAGCATACACAGTGTCTGAGAAAAGGCCTTGCACGCAAAGGTTTGACCAAAATTCTAAGTCGAAAAAGGGGCACAATTCAGTCAAAATCCATTCCAGAGTTATGGGACTTGACATACAAGGTCCCCTAATGACCCTGAATAAGTGTGTGAAGTTTGAAAGCAACAGCATACACAGTGTCTGAGAAAAGGCCTTGCACGCAAAGGTTTGACCAAATTTCTAAGTCCAAAAAGGGGCACAATTCAGTCAAAATCCATTCCAGAGTTATGGGACTTGACATACAAGGTCCCCTAATGATCCTGAATAAGTGTGTGAAGTTTCAAAGCAACAGCATACACAGTGTCTGAGAAAAGGTCTTGCACGCAAAGGTTTGACCAAGCTGGCAACGCGGACGCCAACGCCAACACCAACGCCAACGCCAACGCCAACGCCAACGCCGGGGTGATAACATAAGCTCCCCTATTTCTTCGAATAGGCGAGCTAAAAATGAATAGGAGTATAATATGTCCAAGAATTATTCCCTGGCTTATAGCTAGTCCAGCGTCGTGATACACGCATTCTGTTAACTCTTTCACTGCCGATTTTTAAAAAGTCGACTCTTCCATGTTGAAAATTGGACAACTCCATCTTTCGCTCCATAGGGAATTTTGTTAAATTTAATGTTGAAGTGGTAAACAATGCAGATTTCAGGAGAGACAGCTCGGTACGAGCCGTCTCACATGTGTCTGCATTCTTTGCAAACGCTTTTAATTGCATTTGGCAGCGAAAGAGTTCATACAGGCCAGACAGTGCATATTGAACTATCTATTTGATTTTCGAACGCATTGATCCGAGAAAGAGAGGTCACATTTTATGTATACTTAACTTTTTAAAGTTAATCGTGCTATTGTTTCTATAAAACAATTGTAATTCAGATTGCAATATAGGCACCTGCAAATACAGAATAATTTTGTTTTGATTTATAAAACAGTTCCCATCATCCAGACACCCTCGTAACGCAATTTTAGTAGACAAGTTTTTGCCATATTTTTTTCAAATCTATTCTTTAATTATACTTCATTTTTAGACATATTCCATATTTTCCCTAGACGTTTTCGAAATCACCTGCTTCATATGTAATGTGTATGATAAAAGGTTAAAGGTCACAATACAGTAGCTAAATTCCTCCTTTGTTTCCATATAAATCAATTAGTTTCGATCCTCAATTTTTACACTTTCTAAGCGTTTCTTAGGTAGAAAAAACCTATATTATTGAAAAGAGTTACATATAGGGTTAAAATATCCAAAGGAAATGGGCGTCGTGCATTATGCAAGACATGGTTAGCGTCATTTTTGACGAAATAGGGCTGGGACTTTTAATTTCAAGTCAGGTCAAAATACTAAACATGATCAAGTCAATCATTTCCAGTGCATCCTATACACAGTTACAATGAATTAAACTCAATGTCATACCGAGGGCTTGGCGTGAAACGGTTGTAACTAAAATCCTATTTTGAAAACCCTGGTTTAGGGGTAATTTTGACCCCTTTGTAAACAATGCACATTTAGGTGCCATTGCTCAGAACGAGCAATGGCACCTAAATGTCCATTGTTTACCAAGAAAAATGATTTAACGCTTTTAAAGACGTTATGGCGAGGTGATTAACCTTGGTAAAAAAAATACCAATTTTAGTTACAACCGTTTCACGCCTAGCCCTCGATACATTCAATGCATTCTGGTAATGTATTGGGCGTTATTTTCCCCTAAAGTACTTATATCTCCTAGTTAGCAATCGGCATACCTCTCTGTCTGTTTCCAATATGGAATATTGTCGGGCACAATCATCTACCACTGTTGATAGACACAAGAAATAGTTACCGTTATTTTTGGGACTTTTACTTTCAAGTCAGGTCAAAATACTAAACATGATCAAGTCAATCATTTCCAGTGCATCCTATACACATTTACAATGAATTAAACTCAATGTCATACATTCAATGCATTCTGGTGATGTATTTGGCGTTATTTTCACCTAAAGTACTTATATCTCCTAGTTAGCTATCGGCATACCTCTGTTTATTTCCAATATCAGTGCGTGTATATCAAGTGACTTTTACGTCACAAATGCTACGGCGGACAGCAATATTTTACTTCAGTTAAGAAGTAAAAACAAAGGTAACTTTTTTATTTCTTCTTCATTTTCAATGAAACATGTCGCAGTCTACGCTTACAGAGCCCTATCTCCGTTTTTCAACGGAGTTTGATAAGTGGTTTAGTTTCTTCAAACACTTCGAGGAACCTTTTTTGAAAATGTATTAAGATGCCGACAGCCGGAGCATTATTAAAACTGGATTTTGAGAACAGGTTCGTCGAAGTGTTTGAAAAAAATAGACCAACAATCAAACACATTTTTTATAATTAATGGTAGGAAAATGGAACTATGTTTGATATTCAACATGCGTGTTGTTCTATTATCTCAGGTTAGCGTCGGGGATTTCGAAACCGGGTGTCCCGGGTTCGATCCCCAGTCGCGGCAATTCGGTCATGGTGGAGTGCCCTTGGGCAAGGCACATTTTCTAGCCTAGTACTGGTTTGTTCACCCAGGGAACATGAATAATAAAATTTAAATGCGCGCTAAATGACCTTAGCTGTCGATGCGCCATAAAACAATATACATTCATTCTATTATCTCAGATACCTTCTAGAATCAGAAAAAAACTGTACATATTCATTTGAGCTTTTCTTTTTTAAATTAAAATTGATTTTTATTACTTTATTTTAATATTGAGCCTCGTTTGACAATATAGGATGTTGTAGCGTTACAGTCAACTTGTCGTCAAAATCAGATAACATTCATGTGCAGCTTTTACTTCGGGTTGTCGTAGGTCAAGACTAGTATCATCCTCGGTACCCAGGCTATTCATAAATTATATGATACCCTGGGCAAATTGGCTAGCGGAACTTCGTAAAGCATGCACTACGATTTCCTCCGTTACTGCACTGTAATTTTCGTATCGCATGAGGTTTGTGTCATGCGGCCTATCAAGCGGCTGCATTTCACCTCATAAAAAATTCACGAGTACGAGATTTGTACAGCTAATTTGCCCAGGGTATCATATATTTTATGAATAGCCTGGGTAACGAGGATTGACTAGTATAAGACATAAGAATCAAGATCATGCCGGGTAACTGGTTTTAAACCTTTACAACTTGAAGACGAATTTTGACGCATCTGCTGCCGAGGACGTTCGAAAACATGGTGGCAAAGTGATTTTACATATGAGCCGTTACCCGAGAAAACCAACATTATTGACTCCGCGTAAAGTATCGACCCGGATCAGCCTAAGCACGCCTCGTAAGCTAACCCGGACATACACTTTTCGCCTTCTGTGGATTTTCTGTTTCAGGAATCATTACTTTACACCTCTATTCACCTGAGACGTAATGTGTCGGCCCGGATTAGTCTGGGTCGATACATTACGCAGATCCAATAATGTTGGTTTTCTCGTAGAACGGCTCATATCTATTCAATACTTATCTATTCTTTATAAAGATTTTCGATAGTTCTGTTTAGTCGTTTGCTGCACATTTATTGTATATTATATGGTTATTTATTTATTTATTTATTGGGGTTTTACGCCGCTTTCAACAATATTTCCGTTATATCACGGCAGTTCACTTATTCATGATCCCTGGGTAAACAAACCAGTACTAGGCTAGAAAATGTGCCTTGCCCAAGGGCACACCACCATGACCGTAGTGCCGAGACTGTGGATCGAACCCGGGACACTCGGTTTCGAAATCCCCGACGCTAACCACTCGACCACAGCGGATTCCTATATTATATGGTTAAGGTAAGTTAAATGTATAACACGGTTTAAGGTATGTTTCCTGATTCTTAACGTGTTTATGGTGTTTTACGCTGCTTCCTACATGTTGTAACTAATCGCTGGGCGTTTATAGGATAATCAACTGTTACTACTGGTCCTGTTATCCTGACACCAGCGAGTCACTCGTAATGCTAACACCACAATCCTGGGACTACTGGTGCTGTTATCCTTACACCAGCGAATCACTCGTTATGCTAACACCACAGTCCTGAGACTACTGGTTATGTTATCCTTACACCAGCGAATCACTCGTTATGCTAACACCACAGTCCTGAGACTACTGGTTATGTTATCCTGACACCAGCGTGTCACTCGTAATGCTAACACCACAATCCTGAGATTACTGGTTCTGTTATCCTGACACCAGCGAGTCACTCGTAATGCTAACACCACAATCCTGAGACTACTGGTCCTGTTATACTGACACCAGCGAGTCACTTGTAATGCTAACACCACAATCCTGAGACTACTGGTTTTGTTATCCTGACACCAGCGTGTCACTCGTAATGCTAACACCACAATCCTGAGATTACTGGTTCTGTTATCCTGATACCAGCGAATCACTCGTAATGCTAACACCACAATCCTGAGATTACTGGTTCTGTTATCCTGATACCAGCGAATCACTCGTAATGCTAACACCACAATCCTGAGATTACTGGTTCTGTTATCCTGATACCAGCGAGTCACTCGTAATGCTAACACCACACTCCTGAGACTACTGGTCCTGTTATCCTGACACCAGCGAATCACTCGTAATGCTAACACCACAATCCTGAGACTACTGGTCCTGTTATACTGACACCAGCGAGTCACTCGTAATGCTAACACCACAATCCTGAGTGCAAAGAAGGGAAATTCATAACTATCATACCAAGTATTTGGTATGATCGAACTTGCGACCTCACGCACACCAAGCGGACGCTCTTTCGCAATACCAACGATGCGGTCAGTGTTTAATGTATTTTAATGAATTTGACGTTAGAAAAGTACACTGTATGGTATTCAACGCCGATTTCAAAAAAATCCCAGACTCAGTTATATCATGGCGTTTCTTTGATGACTTACCAGTACCCCTGGTCCATTATCCTGACACCAGACAGTCAGTCGTAATGTAAACCCAATAATCCTGAGCGCCAAGAAGCGAAAGTCAAGTCTTTGGTATGACCAGGTCGGGGACCGAACCGGCGACCTCCCGCACTCGAGGCGGACGCTCTACCACTACACCATCGAGACGGTTAAAGGGGACTTTTCCATGATTTTCATAAATGGTAGTAATGGTTGCCCTCCTTGGCGCTCAGGGTTGTCGGGTTTGCAATACGACTGACTGACTTGCGGCAGGACAAATGGACAGGAAGTACTGGTAAAAGTACTAAGGAAACGCCTTGATGTAACTGAGAATTGCTTAAAGTCGCGAAAACAAACCCCAAAACAATCAATCAAACAGTTACCCGGGAAGACAGTTACCTGGGAAGAATATTGTGTGTACTGGTGCGAGAAAGTCAGCAAAATATACACAAGGTGATCTGACCACCGTGATACGAATGGAACGCATTTTAAAATGGCGTTAAAACTCCAATCATTTCTCGGGTCGTTCCATTTAACTCTTTCAACGCCAGTGGCAATATTGAAGTTTTTGCAAACAATACAGGTTCATGTAAATCCGCTCGTTACGAGCTGACTCATCTAAATCTGTATTGTTTGCAAAAATCTCAATATTGCCATTGGCGCTGAAAGAGTTAATATAGTTGTTATATTGTTTGCCTTTTGGTTATCAACATAATCCCAAACTCATTTTTCATGAGAAATGGAGACGCTCGATTTTGATTAAATGGCGGCCGAGCGTTCATACTGCACGAACGCACGAAAAATAAGAATCAATCCTTAAGTGTACTTTATACAATTCGGCGCTGACAGAATTAAATAATCCAATCTGCATCCGGTAGACGATCGGTCACGATGTGTCTGGAGAATCACAATACATCATTGATCGGTTAATAATCGGAATGGGTTTGATTGACCGGCGGCCATTATAGAATAAAGTTCCAGACGTTCGTTTCAATAATGTCACGTTAAAGAGACCGAAACCATCCACTTAATTACATTTCAAAGCCTTTCGTTGGTCGAAACACCTTCTTTTGGTTGACCCTGTAGTATACGGCTTACAAAATCACAATCGGAGAATATGTCAGCAGTACTCTGCGATAACATGACGTAACTGAATATACACATTATAGAAATACTCTTTAGGCATTTGTATATCTTGAAAGTGCTTATAAAACCTTCTTTCTTGTATTTTAATATATATATATATATATATATATACACAATAGCATCAATAGCTTATGTTCGAGAGCTCTAGATAAGCTGTCTACTTCAAAAACCTGAAGCTCTTATATGTACCTTAAACCATATGTTGTTGATACTCAGAGGGAATATTTATTTGTGAATATCCACACCATAGGGATTGCTTAAGTGATAGGAGAGATAATGCTGGGCAAAACAAACCAACAATAGTTTAAGCGCTTTTTTATCTTGACACGTGAGTTTGTTTTGATAGTGATATGTATTTAGTCTACACCAAGGTCACTAAGGGACTGCTTGGTAAATCATGTGTAAATAACTACAACCGGACTGATTGACGGCTGAAACGGACATATCATACCACCAGACTTATACCTTATTTCTCTTGACACGTTATTACAGCCGCTTGATAAACAACACGACGTTCGATTGATTGATTGATTGATTGATTGATTGTACGTCGCTTTCAACTTTTTACAGCTATATCACGGCGTTTCCTAGGTAAGTTACCGTGTAATTACTGGATAATACTTGTCCATTTATCCTGACACCAGCCATTTAGTCGTAATTCTAACCTTGAAGCCCTGAGCGCCAAGGAGGACATCCATTATTACTACTTTTACAATGTATCGTCTGCTAATACTGTGACGGACGGACATACATGTACATACATACAGACAGACAGACATTTTACGCGGTTTTCAACAGTATGGTTGCTATATCATTGTGTTTCCAGGATAATTAACCAGTACTACTGGTTTTATTTTATTCTGAAAGCGATGGATCAGTCGTATCTTTGCTTTGCCTGCAGACCTGAGCGAAACCAGGAGGGAACCATTCTCTTACAGTTTTTAAAGAATTTGGTTTTATCTGATCGAGGGATCGAATCCTGGTCTCCTGATCCAAAGGTGGACGCTCTACCCCCTTCACCACGAAGGCGGTTGACAGACACATAGACACACATATTTACAACTGGTGTAAAAGTAATGAATGTGCAAAAGCACGATTTATGATTATTTCTTAAATCGTGCTTTTGCACATTCATTACTTTTACTGATCCTGTTCCACATTTTCTCAGATATTGTTTATCTTTATGTTAAGTATTACATAGTAATGTTTGGCTAGTTTGCCTAAATTCTCTTTTACATCGGCTTACATGTTGTTTTATATTAATGTTAAGTATCGCATACATCATGTTTTATTGTTTTGTCTAATAAACTGGTTATTTATGTTTCAATTTGAATTAGTTCATCATTTACAGTAAGTCAATTGTTAAGCGCCCAAAATGACCTTAGTTGTCGACGGGCCTTAAAACACCATTCATTCATTACAACTGGTGTCAAGTTGTACAGTCTTATGTTGATCTTAACCGATCGCCAGTTCCTGACGACACTTTACAATTAACTTCTGAAGTTCTGACAAACGGTGTCCATAGAATCAGATGTCATCGATACCCAGGCATCTGAGCAAACTTTACAGAAATGCCTGAAGGCTGGCTTTGTTTCCTAAACCACGCTCAACCTAACTACCATTCTGATGGATTCATGCAGTTCAATTTACAAACTGAACGGTATTTCCTCATGTACCTTTCCATTCACGACTAATGACAACTGAAACAAATAACACTTCATATTGAAAATACATTTTCTATAATTGCGACAAGCATTTGGACAGTCGACTGCCCTCGTGTAATTCACTTTGAAACAACGCCACCTAGCGTTCATTGCTTTCAAACAGAGGGAAATTAATTTCGTCCTTATTCGATTTTCTCAAACGTAGAAAATTACATTTCTTTTCATGTTAATTGACATATTATTTTCGACGTGCGTACATTTTTGTAAATTAAAGACTTGGGTTCTATTAGTCTGCCCCTACCATAACATAATTAGGGCAGGCATACACCAAAAGTGGCGATGCATTTTGGACATGGTTCACCAACTGTAAGACTATGGAGACAACCTTTTGTTGACGCAGGCATACACCAAAAGTGGCGATGCATTTTGGACATGGTTCACCAACTGTAAGGCTATAGGGACAACCCTTTTGTTGACCAAATCGTTTTAACCTTTCATACTCCTAAATAAGTTGGATTTTTTATTTATTTATGTTCTGATTGTTAACAGCAAGTTATATAGGTCCGCGAAAATTAATTGTATATCGAGGGCTTGGCGTGAAACGGTTGTATCTAAATACCTATTTTGTAAACCCTTGTTTAGGGGCAATTTTGACCCCTTTGTAAACAATGAAAATTTAGGTGCCATTGCTCAGAACGAGCAATGGCGCCTAAATTTCCATTGTTTACAAAGAAAAATGATTTAACGCTTATAAAGACTTTATGGCGAGGTGATTAACCTTTGTAAAAAAATACCAATTTTAGTTACAACCGTTTAACGCCAAGCCCTCGATATATACTAATTAACTTTAATACTAATGATTCGATCTACTTGTGGCGCTAATGAAGGAGTGCCAATATGACAAGGACTATTTCCTAGCTTAGTACTGGTTAGTCACCAAGGGATGATATATACGTGTACCTTAGTCATGATATGACAGAAATATTGTTTGGAAAAGGAGGCATACATTCCAATTTCGTTTGAGTGTTGGTCTTCACTGTTTGCATTTGCATTTAGCCTTTCCCATGTACATACGCATGTTGACGCATCCTGGCAAACGGAGAACGACTGATCAGCATAAGCTATTTCAATGCCATAATGCTTTGAACTGTAGTTCATTAATTGTGCCAACATTATGGACTCTGAGTAAAGTATCGACCCTGATCAGCTTAAGCATGCCGCGCAGGCTAACCCGGACAGACACTTTTCGCCTTATGTGGATTTTCTGTTTCAGGAATCGTTACTCTATACCTCTATCACCCTGAAACGGAATGTGTCGGCCCGGATCAGTATGCGCGGATTGCGCAGGCTGATCTGGGTCGATACATTACGCAGAGGCCATACTGTTGGTTTTCTCGCGGGACGGCACAATTGTAGTTTCAGTTACAGAGATTTAATTATATTGTCAACACTTATTTAAAGTTGTAGGCTTTAAGGGAGTGTCTCAAGAGGTCTGTTCTTTAAATAGTGATAAGACAAGTTTTGAAGTTGTTAGTCAAAGTCATGTTTGCAAAGATGGAGCTTCAAACATTGTGAAGTAGTATATATCATGTTGGTTATGGTGATATGTTACCTGGTTACTGACCCAGTATGGTTATATTGAGGTTGCCTAGCTGTACAAAAGACTAAGTAGAAGACTGTTTAAACAACATAAAATGTCTTTATCTATGACACAGCCGTTTCCCCCACTCATGTACAGACACATTATCATAGATCAGACAACTTTGAAAACATGAAGGCAATAATGTGAAATTGCGCTGTAAATGATAGCAAAAGTGTGGCACAATGCGAACTTGCTCATCTTAAGCATCGAGTCCCGGTAGCTCAAGTCGGTAGCGACGCGGGCTGTCAATCCAGGCGTTGTGAGTTCGAATCCCGGCTCGGACAACTTTCTTTCCGACGTTTGACAAAAGTCATTGCGACATGCGTCATTCGTCTTCCACCAATGGGCTAAGTCTATGTGGAAAAGCAGCCAGTTGCTTGGGAAGATTGTTGTGTGGAGTACTGGTGTGCGAAAACCAAGAAACATATGAGTAGGTGAATTGGCCGCCGTGATATGACTGAAAAATTGTTAAAAACGGCGGTAAACCCCAATCAATCAATCAATCAATCATCTTAAGCATTTTTTTTTATAATTATTTGCCACAATGGTTTCAACTATTTTCAATGATCCTTCGTTGTTTAAAGCGATTTTCGATGATCATACACTTTAAAATTGTTTTCTCCAAATGTGTTGTATGTGGGAACTGGTGGAAGTATTAATTGGAATAGCTTTTGATGTTTGAAAATAGTAACCCAAAACAAACCAGCAATTTCACCGTTTCCCACTATGTTTACAACTTTGTTCAGTAAGTATACCCCTTCAGTTATAGAGATGTTCCATGTTTTTGCATGATTGCTTTCAAAGTCGTCTGCTGCAGATGTGATGTATGTTGGAAAGTCCACTTTTCAATTGACACGACGTTACAACAAACGATAATAAGATGTTCGCGAAATGAGAGATCTGATAGACATGTGTAAACAAATGCTTTGTCCGGATTGATTTACGATAACATCAACCATTTACCTGATATGATATTTTCTGAGTATTCTGCTTTCAAAGCTCCTGCGCATAAAATTTAACATCTTGGGATAATGTCAGTATATTTTTCGACACATATTTGAAAAACTTTGTTGAAAAAGAACACATTGGTCATCATAAGCCATTTATCCTTTCCCCTACAATATTTTCAAAAACTCGTCTGCTATAGAGGCGCATTTACGTCTGTAGTTCAAACGAAACTATTGATATATATTTAAATGATTATTGAAAAGCTCTTAAAATGAAAGTATAACCATCATTGGATATAGTTGAAAAGATTGTGACAAAAGACGAAAAAGCTCTTTATGAGCAACTTCTCCGCTTTTCCAACGTTTTCAAAACGTCGTCTGCTGCAGAGGTGTCTATAAAGCCTGTATTTCATACGTAACTATCGACATCATCTCTTTAGATGGCTGATAAATTACCCAGCACGAGAAAACAAATACGCGTACATTAATTCCTTCAGACGATATCGTCTCATATTCACGGATATGTTTGTTTGTTTTCCCATTAGCCACGTCAAGCGAAACCGACCTTTGCAATTCACTCTTCACACATGCAGATATAATATGAGCCGTCCCGCGAGAAAACCAACATTGCGGACTCTGCGTAAAGTATCAACTCGGATCAGCCTAATCATGCCGCGCAGGCTTACCCGGGTAGACACTTTTCGCCTCCTGTGGTTTTTCTGTTTCAGGAATCATTACTCTATACCTATATCCCCCTGAGACGGAATGTGTCGGCCCGGATCAGTCTGTGCGGACTGCGCAGGCTGATCCGGGTCGATACATTACGCAGAGGCCATAATGTTGGTTTTATCGCGGGATTATGGAACGCCGGCACTGTCTTTAGACGTGATGAAACTCCATTATTATGTCTGTTTGTTATTACATTATGTACATCGATCTTTACATGTTGTGCAAACATATTTATATTATGTCAGTATATGGTTATGTGTTGTGGTTTTGTACTTATATTCTGACAGTTTTTATTATATTATGTAGTTACATCTTTACATTATGTAGATACATCTTTATATTATGTCGGTACATCTTTACATTATGTAGATACATCTTTATATTATGTAGATAAATCTTTATATTATGTAGATACATCTTTATATTATGTCGGTACAGCTTTATATTATGTAGATACATCTTTATATTATGTAGATACATCTTTATATCATGTGCTTGCTTTATTATATTATGTCCATACTTTATTATATTATGTGGATACATCTTTACATTATGTAGATACATCTTTATATTATGTGGATACATCTTTATATTATGTAAATACATCTTTATATTATGTAGATACATCTTTATATTATGTAGATACATCTTTGTATTATGTAGATACATCTTTACATTATGTCCATACTTTATTATATTATGTGGATACATCTTTACATTATGTAGATACATCTTTATATTATGTGGATACATCGTTATATTATGTAAATACATCTTTATATTATGTAGATACATATTTATATTTTTAATAACTCTCCTAGTTTAATAGATTGAAGAAGATTGGCCAAGGAGGCCTGTTGCCACGGCGACGCCATTTTAATTGTTTGCTTTACGGGCGTTACCCTTTACGGATCACATTACCGTCACATTCCGTACATTCGCGCTTTTATTTCCGGTGTCAAGGTGGAATATCACCCTGCTTAAACTATCCACAACATATAACAACGTTTGCACATCATATAAAGTTACCACAGATAGCACAAGATGTAATAACGTCACGACAGAATATAAGAAAAACAACTAACTAAACAATATAATATTGCATGGACATTATCTACTACTTTGTTAATCATGGGCAAATATAAATGGGATATGTTTGTCGTTTACCTTCCGTCCGTCCGTCCGTCTGTCCGTCCGTCCGTCTGTCCGTCCGTCCGTGCGTCCGTCCGTCCGTTCGTCTGTCGTCCTGTGCCATATTTAAGGCATTGGTGGATGGATTTGATTAAAACCGTATGGAAATGTTAACCTACATATTGAAAGGCTAGACGGCAAGTGAAACAAAGATTGCTTTAAAATACAAAGAGTTATGTCCCCTTAGACTTATATTGTGTATGTACTGGACATCATTTAAATTACTAGTTATCTACCTTAAATAAACTGTGTTCGTCTCAAATTCCTTATGGAAACTGTAGAGAACATATTTGATATCAAATCTGTATCTTTATGAATATTTATCGTCGTCAAATCTAGGTCAATCTATAAACGCGATTACATGTATGTGGAGTCAGAAACTAGATCACAAGGTCAAGTTTCAAAAGCCTCTGAACACTTCAGAGGTTCAATGTATGTTCAAATATTCATTGAAATTCATAAGAACATTAATTTCCATCAAATTCAGTTCTTGTTCAAACATTTGTCATGTTGGATCGAAAAATAAGTCGCACATAGTCCAACAGACCCACTATATTTCCGTAGTGGGTCAGTAACAAACCCAATTATGTATTTATTTCGTCGACCACTTTAAACTGAACTATACTGTAACTTGTTGATATTTGTTGGTAGCATAATATGACGTCATGAGGAAAAGATCTATCAATATTGATTAAAGAATTGGAATAGATATATTATTTTAAAAAATACACCGGTTCAACATGAACATATTTATTTCAATTCATTTCATTTCTTTCTGGGTAACTGGTAACATTTGAGAGCCACTTTACGAAAACCAACCTTTGAACTGACTTATTTACTTTACTCACCCCCTATGGAATTTACTCACCCCCTATAGAAATATATATTTCTGCACGTGACACGCTTTAACCAATGATTGCTAGAATTTCGTGTGAGGCGAATAATATATAATAATTTGTGCACACATTATACTAAAGTATGCACATAATGTAAAAACGTATGGACATAATGTAATAAAGTATGGACATAATGTAATAAAGTAAACACAGCGCACAATAAAGTATCTACATAATATAAAGATGTATCTACATAATGTAATGATGTACCTACATAATATAAAGATGTATCTACATAATGTAAAGATGTATCTACATAATATAAAGATGTATCTACATAATATAAAGATGTATCCACATAATATAAAGATGTATCTACATAATGTAAAGATGTATCCACATAATATAATAAAGTATGGACATAATATAATAAAGCAAGCACATGATATAAAGATGTATCTACATAATATAAAGATTTATTATATGCCTGTACATTTTCCGGTGGAAATACATGCAGATTGACATGCGCAAATACACCACGACATATTAAAATTCCGTATCTACATGCGGTGTAAATACAAGATTGTGACGTCAGACAGTGCGCGGAATACTTTCAGCGAGGTATCCCCAATAAACAATGTATTGAATCTGTATATTTAATAGTTTTTTCGCTCTTCATAGATCGTAGGTATATAATAAAAGGAATATTACGTTGCGGGAGCGATAAATGGGTACGTATTGCACGACTCGTAGCGTGGGAAAATCCATATCTTACTCGACCTTCGGTCTCGTAAGATATCGATTTTTCCACGCTACTTGTCGTGCAATACAAACCCTTTTATCGCTCCCGCAACGTAATATTCCGTATGTATCTACATAATGTAAAGATGTACCGACATAATGTAAAGATGTATCTACATAATGTAAAGATGTACCGACATAATATAATAAAAACTGTCAGAATATAAGTACAAAACCACAACACATAACCATATACTGACATAATATAAATATGTTTGCACAACATGTAAAGATCGTTGTACATAATGTAATAACAAACAGACATAATAATGGAGTTTCATCACTTCTAAAGACAGTGCCGGCGTTCCATACGGGATGGCTGATATGTTGGTTACGCATGTCCAGCAGACGGATGTTGTTAACATTGTGACAAAAGGTGAAATTGCTCAAAACATAATTTCCTCGTTTTATCCTTATATTTTCGGTTCAGTCTCAATTGCAATGAGTAAACTATCATTTGTAGAGAAATTCCATAGCTTTGCCTATATGTCTTCAACGTGGTGTGATTAAAAAATGTGCATGTTGTTTTCGTGAAATATCGTGATTGTTTAAACATCCCGAAATATATATACATATATTTTTCGTGAAATTTCGTGATTGTTTTAACATCCCGAAATATATATACATGTTGTTTTCGTAAAATTTCGTGATTGTTTTAACATCCGGAAATATATGCATGTTGTTTCCGTGAAATTACGTGATTGTTTTATTATCCCGATATATAATTACATGTAGTTTTTGTAAAATTTCGTGATTGATTTAACATCTTTCAAATATATATACATGTTGTTTTCGTGAAATATTTCGATTGTTTTAATATCCCAACAGGAAATGTTAACTTGCAATTAGTTTAAATTGTTATTGTATTTAAATGTTAGCTTCTCGGCTAACCATTATGTATGTTAAAGGTTAATTTCCATGTTGTCATTATGACGGCTTATACATGTGTATTTTGTAATAGATGAAGGCTATAAACGTTTGTATATGATGTTTAATGCTGAATAAAGATATTGTATTGTATATCCCGAAATCTACATGTTGTTTCTGTAAAGTACATGTAGTTTTCATGAAATATCTCGATTGTTTTAATATCCCGATATATACATGTTGTTTCCGCGGAATATCCCGAAATGTACATGTTGTTTTTGTAAAATATCTCGATTTTTTTATGACGCGGCCTATGTTTTTGTACATTAGTTCTGAGTCTCTTTTGACGTCTAAGGTCTTTGTCTGCCCTCGCAATTTACATAGATTGGTTGCTATAATACCGTGAAAAAATTGTTATATCAAAAACGTTTGTCTGAAAGTATTTGTTTCAATTGGGTTTATGACGCGGCCTATGTTTTTGTACATTAGTTCTGGGACTCTTTTGACGTCTAAGGTCTTTGTCTGCCCTCGCAATTTACATAGATTGGTTGCTATAATACCGTGAAATGTTGTTATATCAACGTTTGTCTGAAGCTATTTGTTTCAATTGTGTTTTACGCCGATCTAAACAATAAGCCAGTCATATGCTGGTGGGTCTTATTTGGTAAATCTATCAGACGGAAATTCAAATACAGTTGACTTGCCATTTGTTCTGACATTCTTTTGACGCCTAAGGTCTGTGTCTGGTATGATGGTGTTATAATCACTGTATAAGCCACGTAGTGCTATGGTATGTGAAGGTCGTGGCCATCCTCCCTCATACCTTACAATACATTTGAGCCGTTTGACGAGAAAACCAACATTGTGGACTTTGCGTAAAGTATCGACCCGGATCAGAGTAAGCATGCCGCGCAGGCTAACCCGGAAATACATTTTTCACCTCCTGTGGATTTTCTGTTTCAGGAATCACTACTCTATCTATCTCCCCTTAGACGGAATGTGTCGGCCGGATCAGTCTGCGCGGACAGCGCAGGCTGATCTGGTCGATACATTACGCAGATGTGTATCGCCGCAGCTGCATTTTGGGGCATTTATAGAAAGATATGTAGGCACGTGCCTACAGTGCCTAAAGGGAGATACGCCCCTGGAAAGGTCTTATATAGGCTTTTTTTACAACTGATTTGTATAGTCCAAGGTGTCCTCCTTCAGAATCCGCTGAGTGGACTTTAGTCACCCTTGAGCAATTTGAGAAATTCAAGATGGCGTCCAAGATGGCTGCCGTTTCATGCAATTGGCCATAACTTCTCTCATTTTATACATAGGATGTTAATTTTGGTGTCTAGACATATGTTTTAGGGGTCAAGGAATCCATTTAAACCATTTGTATGGTCATTAATGGATTACGTCATAGAAAATCTAAGATGGCCGCCAATAATGGCCACCACCATTTCATGTTTTTGGCTTCAAACTTAATAGCCATATTAAACACAGGATAACATTTTTGGTGTCTAAATGTAGGTTTAAAGGGGTCAAGGAATCTTTTGAATGTATTTGCATAATAGATCATCGACTAATATTGTGATTCATACAGGAAACGCGATGATATATGTACTAGTTGCACGCACAAATTTTAACCAGAATTTCCAAGTCAAAAAGGGCCATAATTTGCACTTTATGCAGGATAAAGTTATCAAACTTGATTTGATATATAGCTTTGATGGTTGGGAAGCATTGTATAAAGTTTTAATCTACCGAGCTATAGTTTTATATAATATATACATATATGTATAACCAATGTGTGACGCCGACGCCGACGCCAGGGTGAGTAGAAAAGCTCTCATATTCTCCGAAAAGTCGAGCTAAAAAAGGAAGCAAACAGAAGATAAGTCAGCGATGATGGTTGAAATAGAAAATTGATTGACACTGGAGGTCGAAATAACCCATCCTAACAGTAGACGAGTAATTGTATTCCAGAATTATGCCGGAATAAAGGCCAGTTTATCAAATATGGAAGCCCCGTCTAAACATGATTAATGGCTAGATATGTCGGATGTAATACGGGTCATGCTGAAGGCCAGAGCACTAGACAAGGAGGTGTTAACTCATCTTTTCCCATCAATATCTCTTGTTTGACTCAACTAAGCCCTATGTTGTTGGTACTCAAAAGAATCGTCTCACTGAGACGATTCTTTTGAGTACCCACAACAAAGGGTTTGAGAGTCGAACAAGGATTTCACGTTTTGAAATACTTGCCTTATCTAGTGCTTTGCATTGAAGGCACAAACAAATCTTAGATTTGTGTATTCATGGTGAGTGTCGATACAGATCGAACTATACAATATGCGTCCTAAGGTTCGTAACACGTGCTGCGACGACTTATTGAAGAGGAGGACATTGCATCGGTGCGGTCTGAAATGGGTCTTCACTGGTTGTGCATTACCTAAACAAGTCGGGTTTTCACAGGGGCACGGCCATTACATTTCTTCTCTGACATAGGTTGATTAAAATGTACATGAATTTTACATACATCTTTTACGGAGTATAATTAGGGTCAATGGGGCGTCTGTCTCATGGACGTGATAAATTATCGCGGGTTCTGAAATGTTAATGATGTAGACCAACGATGGGTGAATAAACGATGGAGACCCGAATCAGACATGTCTGAATGATCGGCGAATATTTGGGATGCGCAGACAGCCCGTGTTCAATGAAACGTTCAATAGGTTTCAAATGTATTCCTTACGAGTGTATAAATGCTTATAGAGCTTTGGTATTCTAACCTTGGATATGGAATAGAAAAAAAAAGAAAAGTTTTTGGATTGGCACCGCACTCTCAGTGCTTTTAAACTTAGGAACATTTACCTCCCACAAAGAAACAATAACAAATTAGAAGCAGACGACTTTGGAAACATTACAATACGAAAAACAATATACATAAATGAAAGTAAATGTATAATTATTCAATAGAGTTGAACAATTCTAATGATGACAAAATTCTCCATTTGACAACATGTTTTAAAAGTAGTCTGCTGCAAATGCACCTAAAACGCGTCTGCATGATGGAAATCGGGACCCGCTAATCATACATTAATTGCACTGGTTGCTTTCACTTTCTACCAGGTAAACATTTGTTATGATATAACTGAAAACCAATAATACATTTATCAGTTCACTGTAGAATAACAAATTGTGTGTTTTTCTGTTGTTGTCCATAATTGAGAGCATTAGGTTTGAGATAAACATTTGTCTCGATAGAAACATCTTTTTATGGTTTTGAAGTATGTTTGTTTTGTTTGCATAGTGTTTAACGCCACTTTCAACAATTTAGCATCTGTATTAAGGCGTTTCCTGTGTAAAGTACAAGTATTACTGATCCATTTACCCTGACACCAGCGAGTCAGCGAGTCGGCGAGTCGGCGAGTCAGCGAGAAAGCGAGTCAGCGTGTCAGCGAGTAGCGAGTTGGCGAGTCGGCGAGTCAGCGAGTCAGTGAGTCAGCGAGTCAGCGAGTCAGCGAGTCAGCGAGTCAGCGAGTCAGCGAGTCAGTGAGTCAGCGAGTCAGCGAGTCAGCGAGTCAGCGAGTCTTCGAGTCAGCGAGACAGTGAGTCAGTGAGTCAGCGAGTCAGCGTGTCAGCGAGTAGCGAGTTGGCGAGTCGGCGAGTCAGCGAGTCAGTGAGTCAGTGAGTCAGCGAGTCAGCGAGTCAGCGAGTCAGCGAGTCAGTGAGTCAGCGAGTCAGCGAGTCAGCGAGTCTTCGAGTCAGCGAGACAGTCAGTGAGTCAGCGAGTCAGCGTGTCAGCGAGTAGCGAGTTGGCGAGTCGGCGAGTCAGCGAGTCAGCGTGTCAGCGAGTCAGCGTGTCAGTGAGTCAGCGTGTCAGCGAGTCAGCGTGTCAGTGAGTAGCGAGTTAGCGAGTCAGCGAGTCAGCGAGACAGCGAGTCAGTCGTAATGCTAACCCCGTAACTCTGAGCGCCAAAGAGGGAAAGCAATATCTTTCATTTTTGCAGTCTTTGGTATGACCCGGTCGGAGATTGAACCCGCGACATCCCGCACCTGAGGCAGACCATTCTACCGCTACACAACCGAGGTGGTGTTTTGATGTATTACACTTAAAACAAGATATCTCTAACGCTGACGCAGAACACTTTTGAAAACATTTTAAGTTAAGGAGAAAAAGCAAAATAATAATCAGGAGAGACAGCTCGTAACGATGCTGCATTGTTTACCACTTAGACATTATATTTTACCAAATTTCCTGTTGGACGAAAAATAAAGTATTCCAATTCAGTATAGAAGAGTCGACTTTGTGAAAGAGTTAGCAAAGTATTAGGTACGAGATCAACGAATTTGACACAAATGCTGTTTGAATTCACGTAAAGCAGGATAAAGATTAAGATGGATAAACACAAGAGATGTTTCCAAGGGTTGACAGCCTAATCACAGCATGCCGTTTAGTTGTTTGATAAAACCTGGATTGTCTCAATCTATTTTCATTTAAGAGCTTCATTTTATAAGATCAATCCACCAGGGGAGTAGCAGATTGGAAATCGGTACGGTTCCATCAATAATGGCATCATTTGGTCGCATTGAACGAAACCTGATTTGTGTTATTGATTGTTGTGTGATTAACTCCGCTTTCAACAATCTTAAAAGTATACCAATGCGTTGCCTGGTTAATGTACCAGTACTATTGGTCCATTTATCCTGACACCAGCCAGTCAGTACCAAAACTAACACTGCAACCTCGAGCGCCAAGAAGGACAGCGATTTATACCATTTTTAAAGTATTTGGTTTGACCCGGACAGGGATCGAACCCGCGACCACAAGCACAGGAGGCCGACACTCTACCACTACATCACCTAGGCGGTAAAGTTTAAGAATGATAATAAACACAAGAGATGATTCTAAGGGTTGACAGCCTAATCACAGCATGCCGTTTAGTGTTTGATAAAATATAACCTGGATTGTCTCAATCTATTTTTATAACGAGCTCCATCGTGCAAGATCAATCCACCAGAGCTGTAGCAGATTGGAAATCGGTATGGTTCCATCAAGAATGGCATCATTTGGGTCACATGGATAGAAACCTGATTGTTTTTATCGATTGATTTATTGTTGTGCGCTTAAAACAGCTTTCAACAAGTTACCAGTTATATTAATGCGTTGCCTTGGTAAATTACCGGTACTTCTAGTCTATTTATCCGGACACCAGCCAGTAAGTTATACTGCTAACACCGCAACCCTGAGCGCCAAGAAGGCAGCCATTTATACCTTTTTTTAAGTATTAAGTTTGACCCGGCCGGGGATCTAACCCGCAATCTCCCGCACACGATCCGACGCTCTACCACTACACCACCGTAGTGGTCAAGATTAAAATGGATTAGCACACGAGATGTTTCCATGGAGTTGACAGCCTAATCACAGCATGCCGTTTAGTGTTTGATAAAATAATAAGGGTTGTCTCAAGCTATCTTCATAACAAGCTCCATTTTGTAAGATCAATCCACACGAGTTGTAGCAGATTGGAAATCGGTATGGTTCCATAAAGAATGGTATCACTTGGGGCACATCAATCGAAATGTGACTTTTTAATTCATTGATTGATTTTGGTGTTTTATGCCGCTTTTCAACATGTTTTCAGTTGTTTCACTGCGTTTTCTGGGTATGTTACAAGTACTACTGGTCCATTTATCCTGCCAGTCAGTCAGTCGTAATGCTAACCCCGTAACCCTGAGCGCCAAGGAGGGCAGCCATTACTATCATTTTGAAGTCTCTTGTATGAACCGACCGAATCGAACCCTGGTCTCTCGCTCCCAAGGCGGAAGCTGTTACATCTACACAACGGAGACGCTTTTCGCCGGTTTGGGATTACTTGATAAAAATAAACACAAAACATGAGCGCACACGTTTAATGCACAAGTTTAACGCACACGTTTAACACATTTATCTAACGCACATGTTAACGCACGAGTCTAACACACACTTTTAACGCATTAGTCTAACGCACATGTTGGGCGCACGAGTCTAACACACACTTTTAACGCATTAGTCTAACGCACAAATTTATCGCACAAGTGTAACGCACATGTTTAATGCACGAGTTTAACGCATTAGTTAAACGCAATACTAAAGATACTGCTTTCGACGGTGTGGACATGGACACCATTAGCTATTCTTTGATCCGGATAACTATAGATGTGCCACAGTTGTATGGCACACATATTGTTTCAATCGTTAATAAACACACACTTATACCAGTATAGAACAAGACGAATTTTGATGCTAAGCATCAAAGACGCCGCGCATGATTTTAAGGCATGACTTAAAGGGAAGCAGATGCAGTTCAATACATTTAAATAACCTGTGCAAACGGACAGGATGTAAAGAAGGCCAAACGTACCTTTATCTTAAACAAGAAGGCCGAGATGTTCCTTATTGCTCATATGGATACCATAGTCTATAATAAAACGTTATCAATAGCAAAAAGGGTCCATTTTGACGTAGGGAGTGGAGTATATACTTTATATGCTACGATCTATATGATATTCAGCATGTAAAATTTAGTCGTGAAATGACGAGTTTAGTCTTCAAACCATTTGTTTTACCGTTTGCTTAACATTGACTGCAACAATAAAGTGTCATACAAGCTGAAGTTTCTTAATTTTAAATCTGCTCTAACTAGATCAATTAGATAAACATAAAAACATAGATACTGAACTATTAACAGATATTAACTTAAGTTTTAATGCCTCTAGTTATAAGTTAAGTGTGACACAAGCTTTGGAAGGAGAGGGGGAAGTCTATTCTCCTTCCAGTTGAGCAGAAGTATGATAACAAAAAACGAGAGTATATAAACAAAATATACAAATAATTCTAACAAGTTTAAAGATATTTAATATCGAAATTAAGCATTTATGAAATTAAAAGAAAAAGTTTTCATGTATAGTCAACATATAGCAAGAATACAATGGTCTGAATGAACAACTGTATGGGGAGGAACGTTTTAAGTTTAGTAATACAACAGAAATAAATAGGAAACAAGAGGGCCATATGGCCCTGGAATCGCTCACCTGAGAATGGGCTATTTAAGACTTTACTCTTTCAGCGCCAATGGCAATATCATCTAGACAAATTTTCTGACAAAATTTCAAGCTGCTCAAGTCAAAAATGCAATCTCTATAGTGTTAACTAGATTGTTCTGCAATTTAGCCTAGTGACCTAGTTGTTGACCTGACGTGACCCATAGTCGAACTTTATCTAGATATCACTAAGACAAACATTCTGAGAAAGTTTCAACATGCTCAACCCAAAAATGCGGCTTCCAGAGTGTTAACAAGCTTTTCCTTAAATTTGGCCTAGTGACCTAGTTTTTAACCCGACATGACCTATATTCAAACTTGGCCTAGATATCACTAAGACAAACTTTCTGACAAATGTTCAACATGTTCAAGCCAAAAATACGGCTTCCAGAGTGTTAACAAGATTTTCATTAAATTTGGCCTAGTGACCTAGTTTTTGACCCGACATGACCCAGTTTCAAACTTGGCCTAGATATCATCAAGACAAACTTTCTGACAAAGTGTCAACATGCTCAAGTTTAAAATATGCCTTCCAGAGTGTTAACAAGATTTTCCTTCAATTTAGCCTAGTGACCTAGTTTTTGACCCGACATGACCTTTATTCAAACTTGGCCTAGATATCACTAAGACAAACATTCTGACAAAGTTTCAACATGCTCAAATCAAAAATGCGGCTTCCAGAGTGTTAACAAGATTTTCAATAAATTTGTAAACCAAACAATTAAAAAAGCGTAGCCTAGTGAACTCCGTAAATCAACTCATAAAAAAAGCTTAGCCTAGTTAGTTGGGGAACAGTTATTAAACACAATTTAAATGTGTCTAAAGTTTTGTAACAACTGTGAAAGATGTAAATATTTTGTATCTTGTTGTTTCTTAAATCAGTTAATACAATTTATTCAACCATAAAGGCTGTTTTTGCAAACATATTACAGAGTTTTTCTTTACAATAATATTTGTGGGTTTCTCCCTTTTCGATTACGTCACCCCATGGTACAAAATTAAAACCTATCCCATACTGACGCCGCGCTTCCACGCGGCGTCAACAAGAAACAGATTACATTTACTGCGTGCCTTCTCTTGTTCATGGTTCCCGGTTTAACATACTATCGAACTAAAAAAGCGTATGAGGCAGGTAACCAATTCAGTTTTACTGTTTAGACAAGATACAGTACGAATTTCGCTTAAATAAAAATGTACATATATTCAATTAATATACTGGCCTTTGTCTTTTGTTTTTAATTTGTAAAACTCACACATGTATATAGAGTGTAAAAGGGATGTTATAAAAGTCATTAACTTAAATTAATGTACTTAGTAAGGACAAAGAGAAATCAAGATATGTGGTCACGCTTGCAGGTCTAAATATTCTCCTTGTTCGAAATTTCTAAGCATCCCTACAGGAAGCCGCCGCCGCTTCCAATAATACTGTAAGTGTTGTTTATAAATTAAGTAGGTTATGTTGTTGAGCCAACCGACCGTGGAACATGAGCTATCGTTTTTAATTAAAAATTATATTTGTATTTTTTGGGGTTTGTTTTACTCGAGAGTTACGCCTTTTTCAACACATTTCGGATATATAACAGCGACAGAAAACTGGGTTACTAACCAGTATAAGGCTAGACAACGTGACCAGTCAATTTGGAGCTTTAGATTCCATGATCGTCGGGATCAGTCATCGAACACCCGGTCTCAAATCCTGACACTAACCACTCGGTCACGGAGATGGTTTTGTGCCGAGACCCCGGTGGCTCAGTTGGTAGCGACGTGAGCGTAAATCCAATGGTTGTGAGTTCGAACCCCCATCAACGGCTAACATTCTGTCTGATGTTTGACAAAATTCACTGTGACATACGCCATTCATCTTCCACCAATGGACTAAGAGTATATGGGGTAAAGCAGTCAGTTGCCTTGAAAGTACTGGTGTGTAGAGTACTGGTGTGAGAATGGGCGAACAGGTCGGCGTGATATAACTGAAAACATGTTGACAACGGCGTTAAACCCCCCAATCAAGCAATCAATCAAGCGATTTTTTGGTATCTTGTGTTGGACGTTCCACTGATGGATTGTTAACAGGTTCCTTTTTTTTCCTGGAATCGGTCGACAATTTTTTTTTTTTTAATTCTCAGAAAAAGAGATTAATTACAATGAAAAATCCTCTTGTCCAATTCAACCCGCACACAATAAAGCACCAGAAAACCCTCTAGCCGAGAATAGAGCCAAACTCAATTAAGGTCAAGCATTACAGAATCGTTATGGAGGTTTTTGAAAGATAGATCTCTCTTTGCATTTCTAATGGTTCTTGGTAGGGAAACGATCTGAAGGTGTGTCTAGTATTGGGGGAACAGTAACCGTGCACCACGTGCGGACACTAAGCATGCCGCACAGGCTAACCCGGACATACACTTTTCGCCTCCTGTATATTTCGTTGCTCTATACCTCTATCCCCCTCAGACGGAATTGGTCGGTCCGTATTCGCTTGCGCGGACTGCGAATGCTGATCTGGGTCAATACATTACGCAGAGTCCATATTTTTGGTTTTCTCGGGGAACGGCTTATATGTATTATAGTGAAACTTCAACCCGTACCAGATCTCTTTACAATGAACCTGTGTACGAAGTATGAAGGCATACCGCCCAAATAGGAAAGTGATAGAGCCATGACGTCATTTCATACATACATATTGTAGTCACTGTGAGCTTAACCTTTGACATAGGTTAAACACGAATCCGTTCAAGGTATCATGACACAGATAATGTGTAAGAAGATTGAAGGATTTCCGTCCACAATTGTTATTGCTACACCGACGACGTCATTCCGTAAAGACATAATAATAGTCACTGTGACCTTGATTTTTGACGTTGGTCGATAAAACACGAACCCGTCCGAGCTTTCTTAACACTGAACCTGCGTACGAAATAAGAAAGTATTTCGACCACAAATGAGAGAGCTAGAACGATGACGTGAATCCGTCTTATATATCATGACTCCAAAAATGTGTAAGAAAATTAAAGGAAATCCCTCTACAATTGAAAAAAGCTACAGCGATGACGTAATTACGTAAAGACAATATAATAGTCACTGTATAATATTGACCTTGGTCGATGAAACACGAGCCCTCCAAGCTCTCCGAGGTGTGAAACTGTGTATGAAGTAAGAAAGTATTTCGTCCACAAATAAGAGAGCTAGGACGATGACGTATGAAGAATGAAGGAATTCCGTCCAACAATTAAAGTGCCAGTCTTCGAGAAGGTCGTCAGTGCTTCAGTCCTGACTGACAAATATTCCTTCGGACTGACACAATTTTCATGCAATAATTGGTTAAAAAAAGAAGGAAATAGATGTGAAGTGAGCTTTCGGACTGACAGATTTCGAATTTGTTCGTGAAGTCTGATTAGTGCTAGAGTGACGCCGTCGTTTGGACATTAATGCAGTCATTGTGACCTTGACCTTTGTGCTAGTTCATAGAAATGCGAACAAGAGACGGTGCTTGTGAGCATATGTATTCAGTTTCATAACAATGGTGTCGTTGGGACACGTATGTACCTTCTCACGACTTAGTATTGGCTATTACCTATGAACATCATCTAGTGATTTTGGGTTTTAAATGAACATGCGACCAGTGTTTTATTTCCTTAAATGCATACCTTAACAAGAACATAGAAATGTAGCTCCCAGTAGTTACTGCTCTCATATTAAATATTTAAAACCAGAGAGCCAACACAACCACTTATAGTGAGGCAGCTCAAATTCACCGGTGTTATTTAGATATTGCTAAAGGCAATTAAAGGCTTTTTGCAAGCAATGAAGATTCAGATGAGAAAGCTCGTCACGAGCTGTTTCTCCTAAAATATACATTGTTTGCCATTTAGAAATAACATTTTACTAACTTTCCTGTTCGACGCAAAACGGATAGTCCAATTTTCAACATGGAAGAGTCGACTTTGTGAAATCCGGAAGTGAAGGAGTTAAACCACAACCGTGAAACTGTTTCCGGTATGGAGGAATGCGCTCAAGGACATATATCCAAGCCATAATGGTACCATGCTTCCAGCGGCGTTTGGTTCCAGTTCCGAACAAAAGAGGCGATACATAGTTATTAATGAGTCAATTACCTTTGACGTTCTCTGTGGTAATAAATAGACCAGCAGAACGAAAGAGACATTTTACATTAAAGAGAGTAATTGCCGGGTCCAGGAAATTGATTTTAGATGCCTTAATTACTGGGCTTTTCAAGAGCTCTTCCCTCTTATCACTCACTCACTGGCCTAAATATTTAGTTCCCAAGGTCTTAGACTTCAATGCAAATCCATATTTATTAAACTTGACATATTTCACACAAATCTCGTTACTAAGGTAGTCGACTTAATTAAAACATGCTGTAAAATAAGCAATTACATTATAGATCTACAGGTTAATCAAGAATTTATAAGATGGACATGTGATAGTCTAGAACTAAGTACACACATGTATGATAAATTAGCTTTCGGGACAAGTGGTCTATTTAGATTACTGGACCAAATGATGAGTTAGCTTTTCAGACATATGATGATTTATTTATACCATCTAGAACATGTGATAATTTAGCTTAGAGAAAATATTATATTTAAGACTAGTGAAAATATGATAATTTAGCTTAGAGAAATTATGATCATTTAGTTTAGAGAAAATATAGAGAAAATATGATAATTTAGCTCAGAAAAAATATGATAATTCAGATTAGTGAACATATTAAAATTTAGTTAACATGAATATGATAATTTAATTTTACAGGTCATTTGATAATAATAGCTGAGAGTTAAATTTAATAAGTTATCTATCATGATATATGATAATTTAACATACAATGTTAATGATACTTTTGCGTGATGATTGAAAGCTCTTTTTTTAATTTTACGCCGCAATCAACAATTGTTCAGCTATATCACGGTAACAGAACAATTATTCATAATCCCAGGGTAAACAAAACCAGTAATAGGATAGGAAATATATCATGCCCAGGAGCGTAGCTCCCTTTAGGCACTGTAGGCCCGTGCCTACACTTTTTTCTAAAACTGCCCCCAAAATGCAGCTGCGGCGATACACATCTGCGTAATGTATCGACCAGATCAGCCTGCGCTGTCCGCGCATACTGATCCGGCCGACACATTCCGTCTTAGGGGGGATATATGTATAGAGTAGTTATTCCTGAAACAGAAAATCCACAGGAGGCGAAAAGTGTCTATCCGGGTAAGCCTGTGTGGCATGCTTAGACTGGTCCGGGTCGATATACTTTACGCAGAGTCCACAATGTTGATTTTCTCACGAGACGGCCTACACATTGATTATTGCAAAGCTACGCCCCTGATGCCGCAATGGCAATCCACCATGACCGTTCTTGAACGAGGATTAAAGTCGAGTGCCCGGTTCCTCATCTCCCCGCTTACTACGCATTCACGATGGATTCCTCACGACTTTAAAATAAACGCTCTAAAATGCAATATGAAGTGATAGATCAATAAAGATTGTTTGGGGATAAGTAAATTGCGAGTAATTAGGCAGTTTAAAAAAGGCAATCCATCTTAAGATTTCCCTGGAGGTAATTGCATTCATCAACCCAAAATAAGTATATTGAAACATGAGCATACAGTTTTTGACCTGGGGCTTTAGCCCCTGGTCATAGTAGTAATTCCATTGTTTTTTGGAGTTGGCAGCCTGCCAATTAGCACCAAACAACGCATGAGAGACTGCGCGAGAAAAATAGTTCATAATGGATTCAACAAAACTGCATTTAAAAGGTTAGGATCTCACTCATAAATATCATTTTAATGTTGTTGGAACATCAGTAAAAAACTTAAGGCGTGAGTACTCCAATATAAGTTTAAGAAATGCTTTAGAAATTAATGCGCCGAGAGGTCAAATATGGACACTTGTTAACATTATTAACAATCGCGAAGAGGAACGGAAAGAAAGAAGACACGTGAAAAATTACAGTGGCGGATTAACCGGGGGTGGGGGCGTAGAAAAAATAACGGTAAACAAAGAAAAAGCTTGGCAAATGTAGTGGCGGATTTAGCTGGGGCTCATAGGACCAGCGAATCAATCATATAATCATTGGTCATGAACTGAAGACTTACTACTCACATTAAACATTTCCCACACACGGACTCTTCAGCAGCAGACGTCTTTTGAAAACATTGTGACAAAATGAGAAATTGCTCAAGATGAGCAATTTCTCGTTTTACCACAATGTTTTCACCTTTTTTAAATAATCATTTTGTCATTTTTAGAGAATGTTTCCAAAGATTTTTTGTATGTGGGAACGGGTTAAGAAAAACACGATAAACCATCCAATATTGTAAACAAGACGGATGTTTGATGCAAAGCATCAAAGAGAAGCCGCAATATTTCGTTTCACATGAACACATAAGAAAAAAGATCATTTAAATCCACAAACATTAGAACAATTTAATCTGTAGTCAGTAATGCTGATATCGAGTATTGAAGATATAAGTTTTATGTAGGATATTTAACCTGGCAGGGTCTGTGTTTTAAGTGAATGAGATAATTTGGAGGTAAGCTGATCATAAAAAGTGACATATAATACTAAAGATAAATGAACAAGAGGTTATGATAAATTTAAATTAGTACCAAAAACAATCAACTATTTGTATTGAACACACTCCCTGTTATGATAATGTTTTATCAAATAATGCTGACACACAGAAAATCTGTTTTTCGTTTGTATCGTTAAGTCATGATAATGAATAAGGGTTTCCCACATAAAACAAATCTGCAGTAGACGACTTTGAAATTATCAAGTAAAAACAAATCTCTATAAATGATCGTATGATAATTGAAAAGTGTTGAATTATTGTGGCAAATGCAGATATTGCTCATTATGAGCAATTTCTCCTTTTGCCACAATGATTTCAATGATGTTTACTCTGACAGACTTTAAAATCATCAGGTACAAAACATAGAAAATCTCTATAAATGATAGTAAGATAATTGAAAAGAGTTGAAATTATTGTGGCAAATTGAGCAATTGAAAATCAAAGCTGTCGGATTACAAACTCACAATCTCGAGTTGACGAAACTGGTGTGAACTCGTGTCGTGATTAGCATTCAGAAAATCAAGTAAACGTATTTCTATGTACACGTAATCCGAAAGACTGACAATAGCTGCAGCGACTTTTGAAAACATTGTGACAAAAAGAGAAACTGATCACGAGGAATTTATCCTTTTGCTACAATGTTTTCTACTTTATGTCCATAAATTATACCTTCATTTAGCAAGATGTTCCAATTTTTACTTAATGTGCTACGTATAAGGGAAAGGCTTAACATGGGAACTAGTTTCAATTTTTTTGAAAACGTTAAACCAGTGCTTGAAAATTTACTTGAATTTATTTCTCAAACTGTAAATTTACCAGTTGATATAAGAGTTGAAATGCTGTCTACATTTACAGTGATAAGTTAAATACAGTTCAGTTAATCCGATCACACTTTGTTTGTAAGAACCAGAATATTTCATTTCATTTAAGTATTCTGAATGTTCACATCGCATCCGTAATAAAACAAAAATAATACACCGATATCGTGTTTACCGCGATATTCATAAAATGTGGAACTGCAACCGCGAAAAAGAACGAAATTGATCTTGAAACAGATATTTCTGTGGTTTAAATCTTTTCATGTCTGCATTTTGCGATGACAATTGTACTCAAAGTTAACTTTGAATCCAGTATGTACTGAACATGAAAGTCAGATTATTAAAAGCAAAGCAAATGAAAAATGTATGTGAAATTGCGATAAAAATGAAAATCTATAAATAGACTATAGATGAATGGTACTGTCTTTTATTTTAGCTCTTAACTTGATTCGGGAACCAGAGCCGCTACGTGGCCGCTTACGACATTTACACACTAGACCAAATTGAGATCTGTTTAAAACGCGTTGGTGAATACGGATTAAATCTAAAACGTGGACTAAATATTTAGATTTAGATTTAGATAAATATCTAAATTGAAAAGTTTAGTGAATACGGGACGAGGCTTCTTCGTTTAATTACTGCGTAATATATCATAGCATGTAATTTTAAGGAACCAGACTACATTTTCAAATTCAATAGAAGGGTTCTCTTTTTTACTGTCTAGAGTAGATACAGTATGAATTTGGCTTAAATAAAAATGTACATACATTCAATTAATATACTGGCCTTTGTCTTTTGTTTTTAATTTGTAAAACTCACACATGTATATAGAGTGTAAAATGGATGTTTTAAAAGTCATTACCTTAAATTAATGTACTTAGAAAGGACAAAGAGAAATCAAGATATGTGGTCACGCTGGCAGGTCTAAATATTCTCCTTGACCGAAAATTAAAAGCATCCCTTCCAATAATTGCAGACAGCGTATGGAGAGTCTGAGAAAAAAAAGCCAGTTGTCTTATAGACTTGAACCAGTACGTCGCTCATATTGAGGTGTATTATACGCGGTTATCCGGGAAAACCAACCTTATCGTAAATATTACACCTGCAATCACGTATCTGTCTGCGCAATCATACTATCGGATCCGTAACGAGACTTTTTGAAATTGTCTAATGTGCGATTATTATCCCCTCGGCTAACCAAGATTGCGATAGGGATATAGTAACGGGATTGTCCGTTCGTTCGTTCGTCCGTTCGTTCGTCCGTGCGTCCGTCCGTAACAATCTTGTGACCACTCTAGACTGAACATCCTTCGACTGATCTTAACCAAACTTGGTATACAGTTAGTATAAGGTCAAACTTGGACTTTGATTACCGAGGGGATGCATACGCTTTGCGGTGCCCTTGTTGTTACTGTACGATTGATTATTGTTTAGTGTTTTACGCCGCTTTTAACATGTTTCAGTTAATTCACGACGTTTACTGGGTAAGTTACCAGTACTGCTGGTCTATTTATTCTAACATCAGCGAGTCAGTCGTTATTCTAACGCCGCAACCATGAGCGCTAATGAGTGCAGTCATTGCTACCATTGTTTTAAGTATTTGGTATGACCCGACCGCGGATCGAACACGCTACCTCCCGCACATGAGACGGACGCTCTACCATTACACCAACGAGGTGGTTCATGACTTATTGGCGAACCGTGCCGAGTCAGAGTCAGCACTGAGTTAGTGCGCCTGTCTGGCACGTATCATTGATAACCCCTATTCCAGGGACAATCTACTTCTAACCTTCAGAAGAATTCCTTTAATGGTCCAGCAACCTCACTCTCTCTCCCTCTCTCTTTATATAGACGAGTTTAGCATACCTTATTGGTATATTTTTTTGGTTAACTCTTTCCTTTATACAGAAGCCTTTGCAGCAGTCGACGTTTGAAAACATTGTGGCAAAAGGAGAAATTGCCCATGATGGGCAATTCCTCCTTTTGTCACAATGTTTTTAACTATATCAAAAAAGCGTCCTTTCATTTATAGAAAGTGTTACCTTTTTTACCTAGATATGAGCAAAGTTTCTGTTGAAAGGGTTTACAGAAAATATGTTTACTATTGAAATGTTAACAAGACGGGCCTGGTTCCCGTCTAACTCCCCTATCTGACGTATCCCATTGGTACCCTGCTGATAGCGCATCTCTCTTTCACGCTAATGGAAAACATAAATTCGCCAGTCGTTGTCATAAAAATTACATGGTACGGCGCGAAGAACAATCCAGATTTGTCATGATAGAATTTCCAAACATTTCTTTGCACTTTCGTCTCGCCTTCTTCGCCTTGTTTGGAATATCTTGTTGACCCTTTTTTCCTAATAACCATATCAACCCTTTTTTCCTAATAACCATATCAACTCTTTTTCCCTAATAACCATATCAACCCTTTTTCCCTAATAACCATATCAACTCTTTTTCCCTAATAACCATATCAACCCTTTTTCCCTAATAACCATATCAACCATTTTTCCTAATAACCATATCAACCCCTTTTTCTAATAACCGTATCAACTCTTTTTCCCTAATAACCATATCAACTCTTTTTCCCTAATAACCATATCAACTCTTTTTTCCTAATAACCATATCAACTCTTTTTCCCTAATAACCATATCAACTCTTTTTCCCTAATAACCATATCAACCATTTTTCCTAATAACCATATCAACTCTTTTTCCCTAATAACCATATCAACTCTTTTTCCCTAATAACCATATCAACCCTTTTTTCTAATAACCATATCAACTCTTTTTCCCTAATAACCATATCAACTCTTTTTCCCTAATAACCATATCAACTCTTTTCCCTAATAACCATATCAACTCTTTTTCCCTAATAACCATATCAACTCTTTTTCCCTAATAACCATATCAACCCTTTTTTCTAATAACCATATCAAACCTTTTTTCCTAATAACCATATCAACCATTTTTCCCTAATTACCATATCAACCCTTTTTTCCTAATAACCATATCAACTATTTTTTTCTAATAACCATATCAAACATTTTTTCCTAATAACCATATCAACCATTTTTCCCTAAAAACCATATCAACCCTTTTTTCCTAATAACCATATCAACCCTTTTTTCCTAATAACCATATCAACTCTTTTTCCTAATAACCATATAAACCTTTTTTTCCTAATAACCATATCGACCCTTTTCCCCTAATAACCATATGAAACCTTTTCCCCTAATAACCATATCAACCCTTTTTTCCTAATAACCATCTCGTTGGTATAGAAGTAGAGCGTCCGCCTTGTGTGCGGGAGGTAGTGGGTTGGATCCCCGGTCGGGTCATACTAAATACTTTATAAATGGTAGTAATGGCTGTCATGCTTGGTGCACAGGATGGCGGGGTTAGCATTTACGACTAACTGGCTGGTGTCAGGATAAATGGATCAGAAGTACTGGTAACTTACCAAGGAAACGCCGTGATAGAACTGACAACCTGTTTAAAGCGGCGTAAAACACCAAACAACTCTTTCCCTAAATACAGACAGTTTAAGCCAATGCATCAGACGCCTTTCAAGTTCGGAACGTTGTTGGAAAGGGAGAATGTTTTCTCACACTAAACGATATCCCCGATTTTAGGAATAAGACTATATAGCTATAAATGCTCCTCGAATTTTCAAAATGTTCAATTCAATTTTACCCCTAAATTGTATCCGACTTTCGTTACTGGTATAGAAATGTAGACTAATTATTTTTCGTTAAGATGTTAGAAACAACAAACTCAAGCCCTGATATTTATAAAACAATATAAATCAACAATTATAAACGGCGGCTGGTGATTCAGAGAATATGCGCAGCATCAACACCTCTAAAAAGACATGTTTGTTTTTACAGGGATTTAAACCCAGTGTGTGTATACCACGTGACTTTGACGTCACAAATGCTACGGCGGACAGAAATATTTTACTTGTAAAAACAAACGTAACTTTTTTATTTCTTAATCATTTTTAATGAAACATGGCGCAGTCTACGCCGCTAAGAAAGCCCTATCTCCGATTTTTCAACGGAGTTTCGTTAGTGGTTTAGTTCCATGTTTCATTAAAAATTGTAAAGAAATAAAAAAGTTACCATTGTTTTCACATTCTTATCAAGAGCAATTATTGCTGTCTGACCATGCAAATATGACGTCAAAAGTCACTTGGTATACACACACCGCGTTCAACAATTCTCCAGCAGACGACTTTAAACATAAGATAATATGAAAGGCAAACAGGTAACCAGTCTGTTCATCATTTTCATGATAAGAGTTAAAATTGTAAGAGTCATCTTTGGCATATCTAAGCAATTAACTCTTTCACTGCCGAATTTCACAAAGTCGACTCTTCCATGATGAAAATTGAACCAGTCCATGTTTTCGTCAAGTAGGAAATTTGGTAAAAATTTTTTTTTTTTTAAGATGCAAAACAATGTAGATTTCAGGAGAGAAAACTCGTTACGAGAATGTCTCACCTGAATCTGCATTGTTTTCAGGGTCCTTTAATTGCATTTGGCAGCGAAAGGTTTGAAAGAAATGCAATTAAAGGTTAATTACTAACTACGTTTGTTAAACCGTTGCGGATGTAAATTCGGTCGTATTTTATCTTGCTAAAAAAAAAAAAAAAAAAATGTAATTATGTATGGATAGCACTTTTAAAAATAAGTTTTTCTTAATGTAGTAATTTGAATTCAGTTTCAATTTACATCTTAATTACATACCAAGACATAATTGTACAGTTATAACTATTGTATAATTAAGCAGTGCTCAAGGAAAATCAACAAAATTAGCGTATTTAACAGGCGTGTGGGAAAATACCTACTTTCGCATTCATGCGTAACACTTTCTGCAGCAGATGACTTTTGAAAACATTGTGACAAAAGGAGAAATTGCTCAAAACGAGCAATTTCTCCTTTAGTCACAATGTTTTCGTCAATTTTCTATCAGTAACTATGCCATCATTTATAGAGAGTTTCTACATTTGTGCGTAAGAGTTTACAAAGTCGTTTACTGCAAGTGTATTGTATCAATGTGGGAAAGCGGTACCGATCCAAATGCATACTGTTGTCAATATTTTTAACTCTTTTCAATTATTATAAAGGAGATTTCAAACAGTTTCAAAATCGTTTCCAAAGTCGCCTGCTGCAGAATTATTGGATTTGATTTTTTTTTTATCAAGCTTTATTTGTGCGTGTTTGAGTGGTGTTTTACGCCATTTTCAACAGTATGTAAGTTGTATCGCGGCGTTTCTTGGGTAATTTATCTGTACTTCCGTTATTATGGTTCCATGCATCGATGCACCAGACGTAATGCGATTTCTCGAACCATGAGCGCCAAGGAGGGAAGCCATTACTACCATGTTAAAGTATTGGCATGACCCGAATGGGGATCGATATACCTGGTCTCCAACTCTCAACGCAGATGTCCGAACAAACAAATTCACTTCAATAGCTCTGTGCGCCGAGCCCCGGTGGCTCAGTCGGTAGCGACGCGGGCTGTCAATCCAGGGGTTGTGAGTTCGAATCCCGGCACGGCCAACTTTCTTTCCGACGATTGACAAAAGTCAATGCGACATGCGTCATTCGTCTTTCACCAATGGGCTAAGTCTATGTGGAAAAGCAGCCAGTTGCTTGGGAAGATTGTTGTGTGGAGTACTGGTGTGAGAAAACCAGGAAATGCATGAGTAGGTGAACTGGCCGCCGTGATATAACTGAGAAATTGTTAAAATCGGCGTTAAACCCTAATCAATCAATCAATAGCTCTGTATATGGCACCACAACAACCATCTTCGACTGACCCAATACAATACAATACAATACAATACACAATACAATTCAATACACAATACAATTATGTATTGCCTCCATGTTTTGAGATATCGTAGGATAAAGTTTACACTACACAAATAAATTATACAATATCAATAGAAGAAAAAGTACAAATATATTAACATACACACAAAGACGAAAAGACAATTACTGACTACTAGGGTTATATATACAAGTTCGATACTAATTTACATTAGTATTGAACTATCAATGCTTAACATCAATCTCAAACATAGTGCGTTTAAGCCTGATGTTAAACAAAACTGGTTGTCGTTCAGAACTATGACACAGTTAAATCGGCGAATACAGCTGGACACAGCGATTCACAAAAGTGAACGTGAGTTGTAGAAACAATCTGTTGATACTCGAATTGTGACAAAACGATCAGTTTCTTCTTTTGTCACAACGATTTCAAATGTATTCGGTTATTAAAGTTTCATTCATAGAGATAATTCATATTCCTATCATAGATATTTAAAGTCGTCTGCAGCAGATCTATTGTATATGGGTAAGGGCTAATCTACCACCAAAGCTGTCCCGACTGTCTCTTCAATTTTAATTGCCAAGTTTAACCCTTTCCCTCATACGACAAATCTACATTTTGTCAAACAATAGAAAACCTCTATAATTGAATGGAAAACCTATGACTAAAAGTGGAAAACATTGTGTCAAAAAGAGAAATTGCTTTTTTTGAGCAATTTCTTCTTTTGTCACTATGTTTTCAAAAAGCCGTCTGCTGCAGAGGCGTCGGAGAGCGTCCATAAGAGGGATAGGGTGAACTGGATGATGAGATCAAAATCAAAATCAATCATGAGGAATTCACTTGAAATGGAACTCATGTTGATGTATTTGATAGCAATCACAAATTGTGCAGGGAAACAGCCAAACATCTGGAAAATTGGAGCGGAAGAAAAAAAGGAGATTTGTGTTTGTTTGCATGATGTCTTACGACCCTTTTCAATAATTGTTCAGTTATATCACGGCGTTTCTGTGTAAGTTACCAGTACTACTGGTCCATTTCACCTGACACCAGCGAGATGGTCGTAATGATAATTCCCACAATCCTTAGCGCAAAGGGGGAGGGGGTGGGTTGAAAAGAGCCATTACTACTATTTCTAAATTCTTTGGCCCCATTGCCTTTCTAAACTAATACATTTTACATTTTACATGTTCTACATTTTTCTATTTCTGACTCACAATTATTGATTATTGAATACCCGACCAGTAGGAATCCGACGTGGCCTAGTTCCTAGCGTCGGTGATTTGAAACCGGCAGTCCGGGATCGATCATCTGTCGCAGCGCCGTGATCATTGTAGAGTGCTCTCGGGTAAGGCACATTTCCTAGCCTAGTACGGGTTTGTTAACCCAGGGATCATGAATAAGTAAACTGTCGCCGTAATATAACTGAAATAATGCTAAAACTACGTAAAGCCGTAACCCAACAAACACACACAAAAACCGACCAGTACCCGTACAAAGTATAGTGGGTATATCTGAAATAATGTTGAAACTACGTAAAGCCGCAACCAAACAAACACACACAAAAACCGACCAGTACCCGTACAAAGTAGAGTGGGTATAACTGAAATAATGTTGAAACTACGTAAAGCCGCAACCAAACAAACACACACAAATACCGACCAGAACCCGTACAAAGTAGAGTGGGTATAACTGAAATAATGTTGAAACTTCGTAAAGCCGCAACCAAACAAACACACACAAAAAACGACAAGTACCCGTACAAAGTAGAGTGGGTATAACTGAAATAATGTTGAAACTACGTAAAGCCGCAACCAAACAAACACACACAAAAACCGACCAGAACCCGTACAAAGTAGAGTGGGTATAACTGAAATAATGTTGAAACTACGTAAAGCCGCAACCAAACAAACACACAAAAACCGACCAGTACCCGTACAAAGTATAGTGGGTATAAGTGAAATAATGTTGAAACTACGTAAAGCCGCAACCAAACAAACACACACAAAAACCGACCAGTACCCGTACAAAGTAGAGTGGGTATAACTGAAATAATGTTGAAACTACGTAAAGCCGCAACCAAACAAACACACACAAATACCGACCAGAACCCGTACAAAGTAGAGTGGGTATAACTGAAATAATGTTGAAACTTCGTAAAGCCGCAACCAAACAAACACACACAAAAACCGACCAGTACCCGTACAAAGTAGAGTGGGTATAACTGAAATAATGTTGAAACTACGTAAAGCCGCAACCAAACAAACACACACAAAAACCGACCAGAACCCGTACAAAGTAGAGTGGGTATAACTGAAATAATGTTGAAACTACGTAAAGCCGCAACCAAACAAACACACACAAAAACCGACCAGTACCCGTACAAAGTATAGTGGGTATAACTGAAATAATGTTGAAACTACGTAAAGCCGCAACCAAACAAACACACACAAAAACCGACCAGTACCCGTACAAAGTAGAGTGGGTATAACTGAAATAATGTTGAAACTACGTAAAGCCGCAACCAAACAAACACACACAAAAACCGACCAGTACCCGTACAAAGTAGAGTGGGTATAACTGAAATAATGTTGAAACTACGTAAAGCCGCAACCAAACAAACACACACAAAAACCGACCAGTACCCGTACAAAGTAGAGTGGGTATAACTGAAATAATGTTGAAACTACGTAAAGCCGCAACCAAACAAACACACACAAAAACCGACCAGTACCCGTACAAAGTATAGTGTGAAATCCAAATGTTTGACCCCCACGTCACGCCATTCGCCCTGGGACTTCTTGATGCATATAACGATACCGACACAATCTACATCTAACTCTCACTGTCTCACACTTTCTTGGTTTGTTTAAATGATGATTAACGCTAATTTCAACAGTGTTACGGTTATATCACATTCTTTTCCGGGTCAAATTACCTATGTATACTAATGGTATACATCAGCTCATCATTCGTTATGCTATATCCGCAACATTGACCCGACATGACCCGACATGACCCGATAGATCTTGAGACTTGATATATAAACATATATACACAGATAAACATATTCTTGTTATTTATATAGCCATTTCATTTTTTTAACCATTTCCCACATGTAGTCGCATTTTGACGCGCATACAGCAGAACTTTTTTGAAAACAGTGCGGCAAAATGTAAAAATGTTTATCATTAGCAAGTTCTCTTTTTGTCAGAAAGTTTTCATTAGTCAACCCTTCCCTCATACAGACGCTTTCTGACGCCGTCGGCAGCAGACGGCTTTTTGAAAACATAGTGACATTTCTCCTTTTGACACAGTGTTTTCCACTTTTAGTCATAGGTTATCCATTCAATTATAGAGATTTTCTATATTTTTGACAAAATATGTTCAATGTCGTCTGCTGCAGAATTGTTGTATGAGGGAAAGGGTTAAACGTGTTTATACAAATATTTCCGATACCTTTCCTTATAACATTTTCAGTCGTCTGCTGCTGATTTGTTGTACTTGGGAAATGTTTAATTATAACCGTGGTCTTCTGGGATCCATCGGAAAAGATTTACAACTAATCCCCAGGGACACGATATATTCAGTACAACCGGAGTTCATTAATTCCAAAACAATGAGATTGTAAACCCTCAAAATATAGGGGATTATTTAATCAGCATTCCACGATTTGGGAGTGGTTCGATTTTCCTGTGTAAACTGTGGAGACTCAGACGAGACTGTGTATCCGCACAGCTGAACCCTTGTAGCTCAGTCGGTAGCGACGCGGGCTGTCAATCCAGGGATTGTGAGTTCGAACCCCGGCTCGGCCAACATTCTTTCCGACGGATGACAAAAGCCACTGTGACAAGCGTCATTCGCCTTCCATCAAAGGGCTTAATACCAGTCTATGCGCAAAAGCAGCGAGTAACTTGAAAGTCTAGTGGGTGCTGTACTGGTGTGCCAGGAAACACGTGAGTAGGTGAACTGGCCGCCGTTATAAGACTGAATTTTTGTTTAAGTGAGCGTCAAACCGCATTCAATCAATCGCACCACACCGTGCGTCTATATGTACATGTAGTAATAGATGCAACAGTTTATTTTTAAAATAGAATAAATTTTCCTTTTGCCACAATATTTTCCAAATTTGTCTGCTGTAGGGGGGTGGGGGGGGGGGGGGGAAGGCGTAAGAAAGCGTCTGTTTGGGGGAAGGGGGCTTTAAAGGATGACAAATACAATAAGAACCAAACTTTTACAATAAGCATCCTAAAGCATTGTAAAAGTACAACAAAGCTCACTTTGTTGGGGCTTGATTCTTCGTCCTCTTTGTTCTGGGTTTGTTTACCCTTGCTATACAACCACTTGGAGAGCAGAGGCGCTTTATTAAATACTGAAACTTTAAACCAAAGCTAAAGCATACACTTGCTAATGCCTTCAAGGCGAACGAGCTAACTCTCCTTGACTACTTTAACCGAATGTGTGAAACCTTTAAATGATAACACAGTCAATAAGAACCGAACTTTTACAATAAGCATCCTAAAGCATTGTAAACGTACAACAAAGCTCACTTGTCTTTATTGGGGCTTAATTCTTGGTCCCCCTTGTTCTGGGTTTGTTTACCCTTGCTATACAGCCACTTGGAGAGCAGAGGAGCTTTATTCAATACTTAAACTGTAAACCAAAGCTGCGCATGTAATTGCTAATGCCTTCAATGCAAACGAGCTAAATCTCCTTGACTACTTTAACCGAGTTTGTGAAGCCTGTGCTTTCAATGTAGATCAAGGTCAGCCCCATGTATGTACCGTTGGCTTCTCTATTCAATAGTTTATCGCCGCGTCGGTGATGAAGTGGTAGAGTGTCCGCTTCGTGAGCGGGAGTGTTGATGGTTCGATCTCCGGCCGGGTCATACCAAATACTTTAAAATGAAAGTAATGGCTGCCCTCCTTGGCGCTCAGGGTTGCGGGGTTAGCATAACGACTGAATCAATGTTGTCAGGATAAATGAACCAGTAGTACTGGTAACTTACACGGGAAACGCCGTGATATAACTGATTAAACTGTTGAGAGCGGCGGAAAACACCAAACAAGCAAACACTCAATCAATATATTATGTTGATAGGCCTATGAAAAAATGCCTATGCACCACTCAATATTTAAAGATGGATAAGTCGTTTTTTGAAAATTCAGTACTGAAAAGGTTAAGCTCTCCTGTGAACCAATCCTTGCGAACGAAAAATGAGGACCTAGACAACCCGTATCAAAAGAAGTGTCTGATCTGGGGCTGTATATCATTTAATATTACGCTGCCGAATTTTACAAAGTTGACTCTTCCATAGTGGAAATTGGACCCATCTATTTTTCGTCCAACAGGAAATTTGGTAAAATTTAATATGTCTAAATGGCAACAATGCAGATATCAGGAGAGACAGCTCGGCACGATATTTAATTGGCTTTGGCAGCGAAAGAGTTAAACACAGACTGGGCACCAGCGTTGTAGAGTTAAACACAGACGTGCCCAGCGTTGCATTTGAAAACGCCCAATGCCAATTCAAGGAATCTCAAGATAGAAATGTTGAGTTGACCAGCTAACAGCATCGATCCTGCTCAGACGGGAGAGTCGCGCCGGCTAGTCTGGTTCTATACTTGTGGCGGCACAGCTTTCACAAAGACGGTTCAAGCAGTCGTTATCTGATTTTATAGATTTTTCAAAGGTAGCTACTATGAAAATATTAGAAACCTGAAAGGCTCAGATACATAATGATTAAAAACATTACCGGAAAAAGAGAAATTGTTCGCTTTGATCAAGTTCTACTTGTCCTACAACGTTTTTAAAAAGCGTCCGATACAGATGTGTCAAACTAATCTTTAAATCTCTTTATTTTAAAGCCACGGCGAAAAACTATCGGAGAATGTATTTTAACGGGTCTGGATTATCAAGAAAAGTCTCTATTCTGGAAAAAAAAAACATCCTCTGTATCGGGTTGCTATGGCGACCACGATATGGAATTCAATAGTAATAATTGGTCATTGGTCTGAACGAAATAACAACTTTACGTAAAAATAATCATCCGTTAATAGAAATAACACACACTCTAATAATCACCATGGCTTAACCCTTCCCCACGTATAACACATCAACAGCGAACAACTTTGGAATACGCATGCGCATATTTTAATGTTTCATATTGAACAAAAGTCGTCTGCTGCAATAGGTACATTGCATCTGCAAGTGGGCAATGGCGAATGTATTGACCGCTTGTAAATTTTTACGACGGTCACAATTTTTGCCTTACTCTTTACGAGCCTTATTCTATAAAAAGGAAACGTAAGGTATGTTCGAAAAGTGTAGATCCGGATAATTGCAGGTCTGGTGCAATAATTATGATAGCAGACGACTTTCATATTGAACGCTTAATGCAGCATCGTTAATACAATGTTGTACATGTAATCTGAACACAAATTTAAGCTCTTTCCCCTGATACGTATACTATATCAATATCTGCAGCGTGGGATTTTTTTTAAAGATATTTAAGGAAAAAAGAATGAATTCCGATTCGGAAGGTATGTGCGACAAGTCTAGGCACTAATGAGTGCTATTCTGGTGCAAAAATATGATTCCCCACATTTTCATCTGACGAGACATGTATATTAAATTCGAAAAAGTATAATAGTTTTACGTGAGGGATAGATCAAATCCGCGTCTATACAGTCCCACCAGAGTCCTCACCGCCCAGCTTTATGTTATAAGGACCTAAATGCATATGCTGTAGAAACACTAGAAGTGTAAAAGCACTTTTCGTGCATGTCAATCTAACGTTTATCTTTTACCATTTACAGACACGTTATTTACAGACACTCTGCAGCATTCGCTGTTTAAAACAATTTGGCCAAAAATGAAAGAGCTCATGGTGAGCAATTACTTCTTTTGCCATAATGTTTTCAAACTTATTCAATAATAACGTTTTCCTTATATCGGAAAATTCATTGTGTTTTGTTATGATTTTTTTGCTTCTTTAAAACTCGTTATAAAAGCTTTATGCAATAAATCATATTGTATTGTATTTATAAATACATTACGCTACTTTGCCTAGATATTTTTCGGGATCTTCTGCTGATGATGTGTTGTATGAAGGAAAGGGTTAAATGATGCCCTAAATCAACAGACAAAGTTCAATATATATAGATTGCGTAAGTCAAATGCCGTAAGAAACGAAAACCAGAATGATTTGGCACTACTGTAGGTTGCTTTAAAGTGAAATAACGACCACGCTAACTTGATAATGTAACAATTGGTACAGATATATGGCGTTCGTTGAACACGAACTAGACCGCGAAATTAGTCTGTTGGGAAAATTATTCATAGATCGCTTTGATAAGTTAGCCTACTTTAGGCTAACTTAACCCTTTCCCCAAAAATATAATAAATATACAGAAGACAAATTTGAACAATATTTATATGAATACAGTCAAACCTGTGCTAAAGACCATATTTGTATACTCGTATAAATATTGAATCGAGTTAAAGTAATTTCTCAGTCATTTTAAACAGCAAATGTCTTCGGTATCAGGAAAATCTAACATGTTTTGGAAAAAGGGAGATAAAGCATGTCTGGATTAACATGAAAATGATAATCGATATTCGTTCTGGTAGCGAATTGCGATTTAATAGGAACACCATAGTTCAACGACTGGTGCCCTGGGATATTTTCATTTGATCAACGCTTTTCGAAAACTAACCATTTGACATATACATGTACGATCATTGTAGATCTAGATCAGCCTGCGAATCCGCGCAGTCTTATCTGGTTATTCTAATGTCTAAACATAGCCAGAAACACAGATCGGGTTAAGTTTATATGGAGATTGTATACTGTATTCTAGGCTGTAGGCCTATTTTAACATAATTGTTAACGAGTTATATCGTTTGTCCTTACTGATCGCCTCAGCGGTGTTGTGGAAGAGCGTCCCGTCGCGGGTGAGGGAGGATTCGGGTTCGATCCCCGACCGGACCAAACTAAAGACTTTTAACGTGGTAGTAATTTCTGCCCTTCTTGGCTCTCAGTGTTGCTGGCTTAGCTTTATGACTAACTGGCTAGTGTCGGGATATATTGATCAGTAGTACTTGTAACTTACCCAGGAAACGCCGTGATATAACAAATGTGTTGAAAGCGGCGTAAAACACCAAACAATCATGCTCACTGTTCGCAAATTATGTCGTATAAGGTTTCAAGAAACTTCCATAAAGCGGTGTCAAATTAGATCATTAGCACGGAGGCAGCGCATCGGTTGTAGATGAAAGCCCTTTTACCAAAGGAGAGACGAACTATAAAGAACGCTTCCCTTTTTTGTCACCATGTTTTATAATATACCGTTTATAATCGCATACAGAACACTTTCTATACTTCGATCTCTTTGGTGTGATGTCACTCATGTGGACTTATTTTGTAAATGAAAACTGGTATAATGGGCAAGAGGCCTAAATTACTGAATAAACATAATGTATTGTATTGCTATGCCGAAACAGGGAAGCCACTACTATTAGCATTTCAATAAAACACATGAGCCGTCCCGCGAGAAAACCAACATTGTGGACTCTGCGTAAAGTATCGACCCGGATCAGCCTAAGCATGTCGTGCAGGCTAATCTGGACAGACACTTTTCGCCTCCTGTGGATTTTCTGTTTCAGGAATCATTACTCTATACATCTAGCTCCCTGAGACGGAATGTGTCGGCCCGGATTAGCCTGCGCGGACTGCGCAGGCTGATCTGGGTCGATACATTACGCAGAGGCCATACTTGTGGTTTTCTCGCGTGACAGTTCACATGTTCAAACTAGTTATTACAATTTGGAGCAACAAGTTCATAAGACAGAAATTATTTCCATTTGATGAAGTAATATTTAATAAACCGAACGTATAGCACTAATAATTGAATAAGGATTTGAAAACAATGAGACATAAAGAACAATTGCTTATAATTAGAAATTATTCTATTCTACAATGTGTTAAAAAAAAAAACATATGCCATTTATAAAATGTCGATTGTATCAGAGAAAAATTAAAATGATATTTTAGACTCCCAAATGGTAGAAATTTTGCTTGGCGCATCACAAGCAGTTGAAGGGAATTCCCCCGTGGCAGTATAATTACATTGTCAAAACAGGACCGATTAATTGTCATAAGTATTTCATCGTGTTCAGACATGTCGATAGGGCGAAATAGGATTCTGGGAAAAAAAATGATCTTGGTCGTTAGATAATCGCTTCTTTTCTCATATATATAAACAACACTTACGATGGAGAAAAACAATTAAACCCTTCCCCATGTACAAACGACGTTGTACGTCTTCTGATAAACGTGTCTGTCCGGGTTAGCCTGCACGGCATGCTTTGGCTGATCCGGGTCGATACTTTACGCAGAGTCCACAATGTTGTCCCCAGAAAAAGGCATGGATTTCATCCATGGCTTATCAGTCCTGGTAATCAGCTGTATTAATTAATTTACCATTAACACGGATTCCCTACTGAGCTACAGTCCCCCATTAGGTATCTCTGTCCGATGCATGACACCATCACAACATTTGCATTGTTTGGCAGTTAGTGTAGCATTATCATTGCATACAGTGTAATATATTTATTTATTTATTTTTTTGGGTTTTACGCCGCTTTCAACATTATTTCAGTTATATCACGGCGACAGTTCACTTATTCATGATCCCTGGGTAAACAAACCAGTATACTAGGCTAGAAAATGTGCCTTGCCCAAGGGCACTCCACCATGACCGTAGTGCCGCGACTGGGGATCGAACCCGGGACACCCGGTTTCGAAATCCCCGACGCCAACCACTCGACCACACAGTGTAATATAAAAGCGAAGTCATATTTGTGATTGCTGTTTCTTTTAGGAGCTTTTGAATAACACTTATAAAGAAGTAAAGATGACTTAATAAATGTTGGTTTTCTCGCGAGACGTCTCATATTACACTGTTAATAAGGACATCGTATCAGTTATAAACGGTTCCGTTTTTTACCAACCATTTAAAATTAATTCTTATTCTTACTCTGCCGAAATTCATAGGTTCCATGTTTCGTAAATTTGTAATTAGCTGTGTCACACAGTTAATTAACTTAATTTAGAATAGGAAATATAATGATATTTAGAATGATTATCGAATACGGGCTCAATTTGAAGAATGTTTTGATTTTCTTCAAAGCAACAACATTTCTAATTGATTGTGCAACTATACAGCTTAGCAAATTAGTAATTGTATTACATTGTAACTTTGGTTAATTTTAGAATTATAATTAGAATGATTGGTGAATACTGGTAGAGGGAGATACTAACTTGTTTGCGCCAGGTTGTAGCTGTCCTTTACGTTTATTATGTCAACGTTTGCTAGGAGCTGGAATTCATCCTTTTTATAATTAAATTGCGAAATCGCGAACAGAAAACCCGCCTTGGCCGGCTCGTCATCCCAATCGAATATTGCTCCTGAAATGAAACAAAGAAACGTTTTAAACACAGATTGTTTACGTTGCAATACAAAAAGGAAATAACAAGCAAATTCAGAGAATTATGGTCCCCCGCCAGGGTCAAGGTCACAAAAATTGGTATTGATGGAAAGGGGTTGTCACAAGGAATACACATGTGAAATATGAAAGCAGTACCTATTACGGTTCAGAAGTTATGACCAAGGTTAAAGTTTTTGTGACAGCGTGACTGACGGACGGACTGACGGACTGACGGACTGACTGACGAATGAGAACTAATAGTCCCCACGCTTTCGCTAAAGCGGGGGACAATAACCATGTAGCACTGGAAATAATATTACGTCTGAAAGAAAGCAAGAAACATTTTAAACACAGTTTTTATGATTTCGAAACAAAAGGTAATATATCGTAGACAATGTTCAGGGGCGTAGCTCCCTTTAGGCACTGTAGGCACTTGCCTACACATGATTTCTAAAAATGCCCCAAAATGCGGCTGCAGCGATACACATCTGCGTAATGTATCGACCAGATCAGCCTGCGCTGTCCGCGCAGACTGATCCGGCAGAAACATTCCGTCTAAGGGGGGATAGATAGAGTAGTGATTCCTGAAACAGAACATCCACAGGAGGCGAAAAGTGTATATCCGGGTACGCCTGAGTGGCATGCTTAGGCTGATCCGGGACGATACTTTAAGCAGAGTCCACAATGTTGATTTTCTAACGAAACGGCCTACACATTGATTATTGCCAAGCTACGCCCCTGATGATAGTACCAATGTGAATTCAGAATATGAAATAAGTCAGATACTGCAATAATAGTGATGGCACAGGGATGATTTAACCCTATTTCCGTCAACGTAGCTTTGAAATACTCTACAATCTAGATAATTTGTTTAACAACTAGGTCAAAACTGAGGTTAAACAGCTATCGCCGAATTTTTATTTTTTATTTTTATATCATTGGTGTTATTTACTCTGGTGTGATAAAACTAGCTTTTTGTCAGACGATTCAGCCACTCAGTCGAAATGCTAACTCCGCAACCCTGAACGCCAAGGAGGCCAGCCATTACAACCATTTTAAAATCTTTGGTATGACCCGGTTTAAAATAAAAAGACACATGTTATTTGTTTAACAACTAGGTCAAAACTGATGTTAAACAGCTATCGCCGACCTTTTTTTATATATATCATTGGTATTTGGTACTCAGGGGTGATAAAACTAGCTTTTTTCCCAGAGGATTCAGCCAGTCGAAATGCTTACCCCGAAACCCTGAGGGCCAATGAGGCCAGCAATTACTACCATTTTGAAGTATTTGGTATGACCCGGTCGGGGATTTGTGTATTTGTTAAATATAGGCGTACGATTAAATGATGGTTTAAAATTATTAGTCGCCGGGCAGAAGCCCGCGACTTCTATTTTTAATAGGTTTTCTGAAATCACATGGGAGGGGGGGATTATTATTAGAAATAAACACATTTAGATGTCTTGAACATATTACAATTGTGTTTGTTTAAAAACACTAAGTAATGACACATCTAAAATGAAATAAATATTCCGATGTTTTAGGTATTTTCAGTTTCTTTATTTTGACTCGCATTTATGTTTTTTTGTTTTATTTACGAAGACAAAACAGTCCCTATTAGCTAGACTTGTATACTTTATTTTACACTATATACTACATGTAATCAAAAGTCGATAACTACAAACCTTTACGTCGCAGTCTAATTTGTTTACTTACGCGCACCTGCGTGACTCGCGAATACCAACTGCGTAGATCAATCTCCTTTGCAGAGAGCCGATCTTTACACTCACTTACAAATAGTAAATTATAGGTGATTTAAAATGTTTATTTGGTTCGAAACAAATGAAGAAAAGAACAAACCGAGATAAAACTGGTTTTAATGGAAAAATTACTTTGAACGAACACTCTCTGCCTATAAAGAGAGTTTCAAGAACGACACCTCTGCGAATAAGAAAGAATCGGGTCTTTCGTACAAAATGATTTCGTGCTTGACAATTTTAAATGTGTCATTTAATTCCCTAAAGGCATATTGCTTCCGATTCTGCATATTGTTATGCATCATTGACACAAGGGCGCTCATCATAATATAATTTTAAAACATGAGTAGTTTGTTGTTTTCATTATAAAAAAGGAAGGAAATAATTAAAATAAATTAACATGTTGTAGGGCTAAGTTTATGTTCGAAATTAAGTTTAAATTATACAACAATTTCAATGAGATTTAACTGTTTAGTTGATATTATATTTCGAAGGTGGTATAATTTATAAATATTGGACTACATTTCAACATTTGTTAAAGTATGATATAATTAGGATGCTAAGCTAATATCATTTTGAGAAAAAGAGAAAACTCATGTCTTCAGCGATTTAACCCTTATCTCATTGTTTTAAAAGTAGATTGCTGCAAAGGTGTCCACTGTTGACTTTAAAAGAGGAAAGGTAAAATGACGTGCTATTGCATGCAAATCCTAAATTGTCTGTTTTGTGGTTTTATTGAAAAATAATAAAATTCAAATATTCTGACAAACATCTTGAAAAGTGTATGTGGAATTCACAAATCTTATAATTATTCCTTAATGAAAGCACTGTATACATACTAAGACTAATGATTGGCAAGATTACTCATTTCCATTACTGTTTATGATCAATAATTAGTTGGTTGTGTGTATGGTCAACCTACTTTGGAATGGAGATTGATCATAAACAATGAAAGGCTTCAATTATCATTCACTTCGTTGACAAAACAATGCATATTATGATACATTTTCACTTGACCCGACCCCTGATGTTCCAATATGGCTGTTTATTCAACTACTATAATGTTAGTGTTATGCATAACTGTACTATTAGTCTAGTGGGATTTCTGGAAAAAGGCCCTGCATAAGGATCAAGGGGCATTTTTGGGTAAAAGTTGGGAACCAGACTTTTTAGCATAATTCAGGTATGCTGAATCCGATAAACCCGGTTCCCAAGCAAAATTTTGAATTTTAAGGGTCTAATTTGCATATTCAAAATGGCCGCCGAATCGCAAATTCGGTGCATTTTTCAAATCATTTTCTATAATATCTCTGGAACTTGATAAGCAAATATGTCAAATGAAGTGTCTATACCTATGTTTTCAGGGCCAGGAAAAAAGATTAAACCATTTTGGAAGTAATTAGTGTTGACGAACACTCGTAAATATGCAAATTAGCGGCCGCCATTACTGAAAAACCATTTTCATCCATTATCTCAGGAACTAGGGAAACAAATATGTCAAATGAAGTGTCTATACCTATGTTTTCAGGGTCAGGGAACACGAAAAATACATTTTAAAGCAAGTATTGATAAGCCTAGACATACTCTCAAATATGCAAATTAGCGCCCGCCGCCATTACTGAAAAATCATTTTCATCCGTAACTAGTGAGCCAATTATATCAAATGAAGGGTCTATAACTATGTTTCCAGGGTCAAGGAAAATGATAAAGGCATTTTTAAAGCTAACAGTGATCAGCCTGGGCATATTCTTTAATAATTTTAATTAAAATATATGACAAATAAATGAAGTCTATCCCTTTTGTGAGGATCAGAAGTAAAGGTGGTTGAGATCAAATCCTGAGATCTACAAGTTTCAGATAATACAGTTCAGTTGACTAGACCATATTCATACACGGAGTTTGATCGTTAATCTGCTGATGACATGCACACATTGCTGTGCATCGTAACCTAGATTTGCGGCATTTACAATGACGATTCCTGCATTGCTTTTGGCATGCACATGAAATCATCTCCAGGCAACTTTCTGGGATCGGACACAATGACATTAGAATAGGCTGTAGTCCTGAATCACCACGTTTCCATCCCATATCCACCGGTGCCAGAAGCTCAGGTATCGCACAGTCAGCGTTTCTCCAGACTATTGTTTGAAAGTAAACTCGCATCAAGTGGAATCGGAGAGCATCACTTTTCGGCGACATTGCCTCTGGTTTACCCGTCTTTGAAAACAATATATGTCTTGCTGCATCAACAGTCTGTTTTGTGCACATTGTATATTCTGCTAGTTCACCGATTCCCAAGTTCTTGAGTAGTTGATGGTGCTCTTTGAAGATTTTCCATGTTGAACTTTTGGTGTGATTTGCGATGAAGTGGTGTCGCAACCAGTTAATGCATGATATGGTAACAGATATGTTGCTGAATCTCTTGGTAAGTTGTTGAAAACAGCATCAATAGGTATAGAGCGCCGTTTCTTGCTGGTACCAGACATCATCCATAGATGCTCACATTGTTGGTCTACACGTGGAAAGTGAGCAACCAAAAGTGCGAGAACATCAGTGTCCCGTGATGACACAACAACTGTATTAAACTGGATGTGCACAGCATGTAACACCAACGAGTGTCGGCTTCCTCGTGTGTGGCTCTCCGTAGAGTCAAATCAGTTGTTATCTGTCATGACCTTACCTGAAGCTCCTCTCTGAATCCCCAAGCAACTACAATCTCCTTATCAACAGGTTCCTGAGAACACAGTTCCTCGGACAGAAATTGGGCAAGATCTACTTTATTGTCAGCAAGCGACAGAAAGTTCGTCCAGTTTTTTGGAAGAGGCACCTCACGTCCCTCAATAAGTCGTCTTATTGGTCGCGCTGTTTTCGTACGTCGTGTCCTTGTAGCACCCTTTATTGTCTCTTCTCTATACCTGTCGAACACAATGTCTACCCGTTGCTAATTAGACCCTGCCTTCAGTACTGCTCTTACGTATGTGTCGGCCAAATCCCCAAAGGCCACTGTATTGTCAGGCTTACCAAGATAAACCACCAATGCTTGCCCATCAATGATGAGGCAAGACGATGAGTCGTGAAGTTCAATAGCTTCGGGACATACGATGCCTTCAGTTAACTTATCTGCGAGTACGAACTTGTTTCCTGTGTGCAACGTACCATTCATTTCGGCAAGTGATACAGGGACTGGTAGAAGTTCGTGCTTCAGAACAGATGGCAGGTAAACTGGATGACCTGCCTCGTAGGCAGTAACAAGGCGTTGTAGGACGTTTCTGTCAGCCTTGAAGATAGTTCTCTTGTCTTTGTCTTTGGTGTCTTTGACCACTTCATACAGAGATACAAAAGTTTTAGCATTACACCTGTGTATGGAGGAATGTATGGGGACATCCGGCTTGTCACCTTGTTCAGGTACAATCATCCTCTGCTCAACGAATGTAATCACTTCTTCTTGTCCCAGTTCCTTGGCACAAAGTAACGAATTTTGGATTGCTTCGGTTGCTAGATCCTTTGTGGCGAGATTTTGTAATGACTCTGGTGAAACTGATGCAAACACCTTGAATTCCTGGAAGACTGAGAGCAATGCATTCTCGTCGTCGTTGTCCCGCTTTTGCCGTGATTTGGTAGCCTCATTATGAACGCGTGTACTGCCAGGACTGTGGTTGAACATTACATTTGTTTCAGCTGAGATATGAGACCTTAGATTGTACGAAAGTGTCCATCTACAGAGCGCTGATGTTGTCTTCGTGATACCAATGATTCCACCTCCTTTCTTTCCTGTACCATTTATCCACTTCATGGCTTGGTCTGGGTCAACTTGATTAAACTTTTGAACAGAACGCTTGACAACAAAGTTGCCCCTTTGAAACTCTGATAACACAGGTTCTGGAAGTTGGTGCATCTCAGCTAGGTACACTGGACCCCATCTTGCGTAATTCAGGTGATCATACCGCATGAAGTATGGCAACATCAGACTGAATGCGTAGAGATGAAGGTCCCAGATTCCATCACGCTGTGCGCGGGTGAACTGCAATATTATGGATACCATGTTCATGTAGCGCCACCAGAAGACAAAGTTCACATCATTGGATTTGCTCTCTACGAAATCCTGCAGGAGCCTATGGAACCGTTCTTCCTTCAGACTTGTTATTAACTCCGGAATGCGTTCCTGGTCTTCATCAGCAGCCATTGCAGCAGTTTTCTCAAGTTGGGAAATCTCTATATTTTATCATTGAGTATATAATATAAACACATCATGCATTAGTCAATCATATATATTGAATGACATTTTGTTCTGTAGTTGTGGGCACTTGTATATTTGAGAGTATGCCTAGTGTTGCTATTATTTTAAATACTTGATTTAAAATGCCGTAATCGTATTCCCTGACCCTGAAAACATAGGTATAGACACTGCATTTGACATATTTGGTTCCCTAGTTCCGGAGATAACGGATAAAAATGATTTTTTAGTAATGGCGGCCGCTAATTTGCATATTTGCGAGTATTGTTTAACACTAGTTACTTCAAAAAAGGCTTAATCTTATTCCCTGACCCTGAATACATAGATATAGACATTTCATTTGACATATTTGCTTATCTAGTTCCAGAGATATTGCAGAAAATGGTTCAAAAAGTGCCCCAAATTTTCAATTTGGCGGCCATTTTGTTTATGCAAATTAGACCATTAAAACCCAAAATTACGCTTGGGAACCGGGTTAATCGGGTTCAGCATACCTCAATTATGCTAAAAAGTATGGTTCCCAACTTTTACCCCAAAATGCCCCTAACATGCACTTTTTCCAGAATTCCCACTAGACGTCTAGTGGGATTTCTGGAAAAAGGCCCTGCATAAGGATCAAGGGGCATTTTTGGGTAAAAGTTGGGAACCAGACTTTTTAGCATAATTCAGGTATGCTGAATCCGATAAACCCGGTTCCCAAGCAAAATTTTGAATTTTAAGGGTCTAATTTGCATATTCAAAATGGCCGCCGAATCGCAAATTCGGTGCATTTTTCAAATCATTTTCTATAATATCTCTGGAACTTGATAAGCAAATATGTCAAATGAAGTGTCTATACCTATGTTTTCAGGGCCAGGAAAAAAGATTAAACCATTTTGGAAGTAATTAGTGTTGACGAACACTCGTAAATATGCAAATTAGCGGCCGCCATTACTGAAAAACCATTTTCATCCATTATCTCAGGAACTAGGGAAACAAATATGTCAAATGAAGTGTCTATACCTATGTTTTCAGGGTCAGGGAACACGAAAAATACATTTTAAAGCAAGTATTGATAAGCCTAGACATACTCTCAAATATGCAAATTAGCGCCCGCCGCCATTACTGAAAAATCATTTTCATCCGTAACTAGTGAGCCAATTATATCAAATGAAGGGTCTATAACTATGTTTCCAGGGTCAAGGAAAATGATAAAGGCATTTTTAAAGCTAACAGTGATCAGCCTGGGCATATTCTTTAATAATTTTAATTAAAATATATGACAAATAAATGAAGTCTATCCCTTTTGTGAGGATCAGAAGTAAAGGTGGTTGAGATCAAATCCTGAGATCTACAAGTTTCAGATAATACAGTTCAGTTGACTAGACCATATTCATACACGGAGTTTGATCGTTAATCTGCTGATGACATGCACACATTGCTGTGCATCGTAACCTAGATTTGCGGCATTTACAATGACGATTCCTGCATTGCTTTTGGCATGCACATGAAATCATCTCCAGGCAACTTTCTGGGATCGGACACAATGACATTAGAATAGGCTGTAGTCCTGAATCACCACGTTTCCATCCCATATCCACCGGTGCCAGAAGCTCAGGTATCGCACAGTCAGCGTTTCTCCAGACTATTGTTTGAAAGTAAACTCGCATCAAGTGGAATCGGAGAGCATCACTTTTCGGCGACATTGCCTCTGGTTTACCCGTCTTTGAAAACAATATATGTCTTGCTGCATCAACAGTCTGTTTTGTGCACATTGTATATTCTGCTAGTTCACCGATTCCCAAGTTCTTGAGTAGTTGATGGTGCTCTTTGAAGATTTTCCATGTTGAACTTTTGGTGTGATTTGCGATGAAGTGGTGTCGCAACCAGTTAATGCATGATATGGTAACAGATATGTTGCTGAATCTCTTGGTAAGTTGTTGAAAACAGCATCAATAGGTATAGAGCGCCGTTTCTTGCTGGTACCAGACATCATCCATAGATGCTCACATTGTTGGTCTACACGTGGAAAGTGAGCAACCAAAAGTGCGAGAACATCAGTGTCCCGTGATGACACAACAACTGTATTAAACTGGATGTGCACAGCATGTAACACCAACGAGTGTCGGCTTCCTCGTGTGTGGCTCTCCGTAGAGTCAAATCAGTTGTTATCTGTCATGACCTTACCTGAAGCTCCTCTCTGAATCCCCAAGCAACTACAATCTCCTTATCAACAGGTTCCTGAGAACACAGTTCCTCGGACAGAAATTGGGCAAGATCTACTTTATTGTCAGCAAGCGACAGAAAGTTCGTCCAGTTTTTTGGAAGAGGCACCTCACGTCCCTCAATAAGTCGTCTTATTGGTCGCGCTGTTTTCGTACGTCGTGTCCTTGTAGCACCCTTTATTGTCTCTTCTCTATACCTGTCGAACACAATGTCTACCCGTTGCTAATTAGACCCTGCCTTCAGTACTGCTCTTACGTATGTGTCGGCCAAATCCCCAAAGGCCACTGTATTGTCAGGCTTACCAAGATAAACCACCAATGCTTGCCCATCAATGATGAGGCAAGACGATGAGTCGTGAAGTTCAATAGCTTCGGGACATACGATGCCTTCAGTTAACTTATCTGCGAGTACGAACTTGTTTCCTGTGTGCAACGTACCATTCATTTCGGCAAGTGATACAGGGACTGGTAGAAGTTCGTGCTTCAGAACAGATGGCAGGTAAACTGGATGACCTGCCTCGTAGGCAGTAACAAGGCGTTGTAGGACGTTTCTGTCAGCCTTGAAGATAGTTCTCTTGTCTTTGTCTTTGGTGTCTTTGACCACTTCATACAGAGATACAAAAGTTTTAGCATTACACCTGTGTATGGAGGAATGTATGGGGACATCCGGCTTGTCACCTTGTTCAGGTACAATCATCCTCTGCTCAACGAATGTAATCACTTCTTCTTGTCCCAGTTCCTTGGCACAAAGTAACGAATTTTGGATTGCTTCGGTTGCTAGATCCTTTGTGGCGAGATTTTGTAATGACTCTGGTGAAACTGATGCAAACACCTTGAATTCCTGGAAGACTGAGAGCAATGCATTCTCGTCGTCGTTGTCCCGCTTTTGCCGTGATTTGGTAGCCTCATTATGAACGCGTGTACTGCCAGGACTGTGGTTGAACATTACATTTGTTTCAGCTGAGATATGAGACCTTAGATTGTACGAAAGTGTCCATCTACAGAGCGCTGATGTTGTCTTCGTGATACCAATGATTCCACCTCCTTTCTTTCCTGTACCATTTATCCACTTCATGGCTTGGTCTGGGTCAACTTGATTAAACTTTTGAACAGAACGCTTGACAACAAAGTTGCCCCTTTGAAACTCTGATAACACAGGTTCTGGAAGTTGGTGCATCTCAGCTAGGTACACTGGACCCCATCTTGCGTAATTCAGGTGATCATACCGCATGAAGTATGGCAACATCAGACTGAATGCGTAGAGATGAAGGTCCCAGATTCCATCACGCTGTGCGCGGGTGAACTGCAATATTATGGATACCATGTTCATGTAGCGCCACCAGAAGACAAAGTTCACATCATTGGATTTGCTCTCTACGAAATCCTGCAGGAGCCTATGGAACCGTTCTTCCTTCAGACTTGTTATTAACTCCGGAATGCGTTCCTGGTCTTCATCAGCAGCCATTGCAGCAGTTTTCTCAAGTTGGGAAATCTCTATATTTTATCATTGAGTATATAATATAAACACATCATGCATTAGTCAATCATATATATTGAATGACATTTTGTTCTGTAGTTGTGGGCACTTGTATATTTGAGAGTATGCCTAGTGTTGCTATTATTTTAAATACTTGATTTAAAATGCCGTAATCGTATTCCCTGACCCTGAAAACATAGGTATAGACACTGCATTTGACATATTTGGTTCCCTAGTTCCGGAGATAACGGATAAAAATGATTTTTTAGTAATGGCGGCCGCTAATTTGCATATTTGCGAGTATTGTTTAACACTAGTTACTTCAAAAAAGGCTTAATCTTATTCCCTGACCCTGAATACATAGATATAGACATTTCATTTGACATATTTGCTTATCTAGTTCCAGAGATATTGCAGAAAATGGTTCAAAAAGTGCCCCAAATTTTCAATTTGGCGGCCATTTTGTTTATGCAAATTAGACCATTAAAACCCAAAATTACGCTTGGGAACCGGGTTAATCGGGTTCAGCATACCTCAATTATGCTAAAAAGTATGGTTCCCAACTTTTACCCCAAAATGCCCCTAACATGCACTTTTTCCAGAATTCCCACTAGACTATATGGATATCCGGCGACATTGATGCGTTGCATCAACTTTCTCTTATATATATATTTATCACATGATAATGATTGCATCCGATGTAATATACCCATTACGTATTTCTTTATATATGACACATGTAATATAACATGACCGAATCACTATCTGTGTATTCATCCGCGAATGTTTACAAAATGGCTGAGAACGTGTACCCGGTAAACACAAACGTCACGATAGATTGACGAGGTAACGGGATCATTATCGGTCATAAACATATCTTTTTATGTGATTAGTTAACAATCTATTAAATATTTCATATTGGGACTATTTTCTGACAGCGAAAAACTGATTTTCTTTTTTGGCGTTTCTTCATGTGATAAAAGTAATCTGACATTCGTTGTTATTTCATAAACTTTTATTAAACTCGTCCAAGAAAGGCTCGCTTAATAACAATTGTCTTGAACTCGTTTAATACAACTTTATATAAAATGACAACTCGTGTCAGATTCTAAATATATATCTTTGGTATTTGATTGTTAATTTCACTTATAAATTATAGGCGTATAGTGAAGACTCATGTGAATGTTTGCGTATGCGCAGGCTCACCTGAGTTTTCACGCACATGCAATAAGACTCCGAATCGATGACATTACTCGAGTACATCTCACGATTTATAAAATAGAAAGTCAACATTGCATGTTCTTATACCATATATCACCGGGCAGTTCAGTGCCAGTTAAATCTATAGTTGGAAATACTAGGTGTAAAATTACCAATTCTTGTTATGTCTGGGGAATTGCGATACCGATTTACTCCGTCGAGTAGTTTATATAGTCTGTTTCCCTGCGTACTATATGACAAATATTAACATAGTGATAGAAGCAGGTAACCCAGGCAATCGTCGATGAATCCACCATGCACGAATGGTATGCGTTGGGTATTTCGAACCGGGCATCCCGTGTTCGATCTTCGATTGCGGCTATTATGCCCGAGTACCATCTGTGCAAGGCACATGCCATAGCCCAGTCCGTGTGTGTCTCCATGGCATTTTAAATGAGTGTTTTTTCGCTGAAATACTTTTAAATAAGGGCATAAACCCTTGTAAACCATCACAACAAGAACATGATGATCGTTATAATTAAGTGTATTTCCAAAGGACCGCCTCGGTGGTGCAGTGGTAGAGCGCCTCTGGTGCTGAAGGTCTGGGGTTCGATAACCGGCCGGGTCATACCACATACTTTAAATATGATAGTAATGGCTTTCCTCCATTGCGCTCAGGGTTGCGGGGTTAGCATAACGACTGACTGACTTCATGCTGTCAGGGTAAATGGACCAGTAGTACTGGTAACTTACCCAGGAAACGTCGTGATATAACTGAAAAAGTGTTAAAAGCGGCGTAAAAAACAAAAATTAGGTATTACCAGATAATACGTTTTAAGGTGTGATTAATTACTAAACAGAACGTCAACATGGCATTTTCCAATACCGTAACCCATATAAGTATATACAAGAGAAAGTTGATGCAACGCATGAATGTCGCCGGATATCCATAGTGCAGTTATGCATAACACTTACATTATAGTAGTTGAATAAACAGTTATCAACTGAGGGGCATAATGGAACATCAGGGGTGGGGTCAAGTGAAAATGTATCATAACTTGCATTGTTTTGTCAACGAAGTGAATGATAATTGAAGCCTTTCATTGTTTATGATCAATCTCCATTCCAAAGTAGGTTGACCATACACACAACCAACTAATTATTGATCATAAACAGTAATGGAAATGAGTAATCTTGCCAATCATTAGTCTTAGTATGTATACAGTGCTTTCATTAAGGGATAATTATAAGATTTGTGAATTCCACATAAACTTTTCAAGATGTTTGTCAGAATATTTGAATTTTATTATTTTACAATAAAACCACAAAACAGACAATTTAGGATTTGCATGCAATAGCACGTCATTTTACCTTTCCTCTATTAAAGTCAACAGTGGACACCTTTGCAGCAATCTACTTTTAAAACAATGAGATAAGGGTTAACTCGCTGAAGACATGAGTTTTCTCTTTTTCTCAAAATGATATTAGCTTAGCATCCTAATTATATCATTCTTTAACAAATGTTGAAATGTAATCCAATATTTATAAATTAGACCAACTTTAAATCTCATTGAAATTGTTGTATAATTTAAACTTAATTTCGAACATAAACTGAGCCCTACAACATGTTAATTCATTTTAATTATCTCCTTCCTTTTTTATAATGAAAATAACAAACTACTCATGTTTTAAAATTATATTATGATGAGCGCCCTTGTGTCAATGATGCATAACAATATGCAGAATCGGAAGCAATATGCCTTTAGGGAATTAAATGACACATTTAAAATTGTCAAGCACGAAATCATTTTGTACGAAAGACCCGATTCTTTCTTATTCGCAGAGGTGTCGTTCTTGAAACTCTCTTTATAGGCAGAGAGTGTTCGTTCAAAGTAATGTTTCTATTAAAACCAGTTTTATCTCGGTTTGTTCTTTTCTTCATTTGTTTCGAACCAAATAAACATTTTAAATCACCTATGATATACTATGTGTAAATGAGTGAAAGAGCGGCTCTCTGCAAAGGAGATGATCTACGCAGTTGGTATTCGCGAGTATGTAAACAAATAAGACTGTGCGACGTAAAGGTTTGTAGTTATCGCCTTTTGATTACATGTAGTATATAGGGTAAAATAAAGTATAAACCAGTCTAGCTAATAGGGACTGTTTTGTCTTCGTAAATAAAACAAAAAAACATAAATGCGAGTCAAAATAAAGAAACTGAAAATACCTAAAACATCGAAATATTTATTTCATTTTAGATGTGTCATTACTTAGTGTTTTTAAACAAACAAAATTGTAATATGTTCAAGACATCTAAATTTGTTTCTTTCTAATAATAATCCCCCCTCCCATGTCATTTCCGAAAACCTATTAAAAATAGAAGTCGCGGGCTTCTGCCCGGCGACTAATAACCGGACGTTCCTTCACTGTGCCGTTAAATCTCGGGTTGGCCACACTAGGCATGAACATGTCAATTGTGACCTTTGTATGGGGAATATGATAAAGATATACGGTGTCGAGAAGATCGAGGGCCTGGCGTGAAACGGTTGTTACTAAAAACCTATTTTGAAAACCCTGGTTTAGGGGCAATTTTGACCCCTTTGTAAACGGTGCAAATTTAGGTGCCATTGCTCAGAACGAGCAATGGCACCTACATTTCCATTGTTTATCAAGAAAAATTATTTAACGCTTTTAAAGACTTTATGGCGAGATGATTAACCTTGGTAAAAAAATACCAATTTTAGTTACAACCGTTTCACGCCAAGACCTCGAGATGGAAATCATTGTAATTATTTCCGCCTCTTCTACGACAACAAGCGTTCACATTATCTAAATGCAATGACCAAACAATCCTTTTGTTAAAATGCTTTCTGAATTCGTTCACTGTATAAATAACGTCGAACTGCACATGTACTTGATAACAAGATTATGATCTAGCCCTTTCATCGATGTTATTCAATCCTAGTGTGCTTCGATTGTCGAACGTTTCTGTAAATATATGTGAAGAACCAACCGTGAAGATTCAGATCAGACAGCGCGGATATGCAGTGTGATTTGGATCCATATTTGTCACAAATACCCTTAAGTTGTTTTCCGTTGATAACATCTCAGGAACTTAGTCAATTTCGGAAACTATTTCAAAGATTTGGAATCATGTCCGCTGTATATTTGTCCTAGTGTCTACGTATACTATAACCATGGGGGCCATTATAATTTGGCTAACAAACTCGTATAGTTAAAGATAGGTTATTTACTAAAATACCCATTTTCCACAAGTAAGGGTATGTTTTGTCCATGTAAAATCCACTGTTCAATGATAGATGCATAACAATGCCAGTTTATTAGATCATGTATTCTAATTAAACCGATATTGTTGTGGGAGATACCAATCACTTACAAAATGGTAGTAATAGCTGCTCTCCTTGGCGCTCAGGGTTGCGGGGTAAGCATTGCGACTGACTGGCTGGTGTCAGGATAAACTGACCACCAGTACTGGTAACTTGCCCAGGAAACGCGGTGCTAAAACTTAATATTTGTTGATAGCGACGCAAATAACCAAACAATCAATTTCGAGATTATATATTCTTTCTTAACTGAGCTTGTTGTGGATTCACAATGCTATAGTTGAATTAACATTATCAATACGAGGCGTCCCTCGAGAAAACGAACGTTATGGACTATGCGTAATGTATTGTTCCAGATCAGCCCGCGCAGTCCGCGCATACTGATGCGAGCCGACACATTCCGTATCAGGGGGATACAGGTATAGAGTAATGATTGCTGAAACATAAAATCCACAGGAGGCTAAAAGTGTCTGCCCGGATTAGTCTGCGCGGCATGCTTAGGCTGATCAAGGTCGATACTTTACGCAGAGTCCACAATGTTGGTTTTCTCGCGGGACGGCTCATCTCGAGTTTATAGAGTATAATGGCCGTTGAACCTTAATCTGATAAAGTGTTTATGTTTACATATATATATATTGTAGATCAGCCAATAGTTATTGTGTCCGGGTTGTAGAGAAGGCCTAAATAACAACACACACCATCTTTTTCCAATACCACCGCAGTAACCTGAACTATAGATCTCGCGGGATTTCAGATGTTTTTAAATCTCTGTCAATTTAATCATGTATCTAGGGAATACGCTTTTTACGCAATGTCCTTAAGGCGATTCGGAAGCGTTTCCTTCTCTCTTTTTGTGACATAATGTTGAAGGGCTGTCCACGTGCAAGCCGAATTAAACCAATCAAATTACTGATTTGGACTAGCAATTGCCCTACATTCGATGTGTTAGTACAATCTGAACACAGCTTTGATTTAGTAAAATCAGTACTTGGTATGAAGGGACAACAACCTGACGACAGCCTTTATGTTCGAAACTCAGCACTCGATGTGTTAGGACAACCCGGACACAGCTTTTATGTCGTAAACTCAGCACACGATGTGTTAGGACAACCCGGACACAGCCTTCATGTCGTGAAAACTCAGTACTCGATATGGTAGGACAAACTTATAACACATCATTTATGTCGTAAACTCAGCACTCGACATGTAAGGACTTTCTTAACGCAGCCTTCATGTCGTACACTCAGCAATCGAGGGAAGTCCTGCCTTTAATTGACACTCATCGAGCACTCGATATGTTAGGACAATCTTAACACATCATTTATGACGTAAACTCAGCACTCGATATGGTAGGACAATCTTAACACATCATTTATGTCGTAAACTCAGCACTCGATATGGTAGGACAATCTTAACACATCATTTATGTCGTAAACTCAGCACTCGATATGGTAGGACAATCTTAACACATCAGTTATGTCGTAAACTCAGCACTCAACGTGTAAGGACTTTTTTTAACGCAGCCTTCGTGTCGTACACTCGGCAATCGAGGAGAGTCAGGTGATTTTGATTAGCACCCATAGAGCACTCGATATGTTAGGACAATCTCAAGAAAGCCTCTACATCGTTAACTCTCTATCTGGACATTCGATTCGCAATTATGTCAAAGATAGCCCTTATCTAGGGAATACACTTATTGCATAATCGAAGTGAGTAATTTGGCAGCGTTTCCCTTTTATTTGTTAAGCGCTTTTTTAAGTAGTTTATTAGTGCAATGATTTTCTCAATATCTTAAATACTGAGAATTATTTATTGGAAACGATTCGTATGATACCGATTTACATGAAGCTTCATTAAATACGTCAACCCCTCATTTTCTAATGCCTCTACACATACCCATATCTGAGCCGTCCCGCGAGAAAACCAACACTGTGGACTCTCCGTAAAGTATCGACCCGGATCAGCCGAAGCATGCCGCACAGACTTACCCGGATATACACTTTCCGCCTTCTGTGGATTTTCTGTTTCAGGAATAATTACTCTATACCTCTATCCCCCTGAGACGGAATGTGTCGGCCCGGATCAGTCTGCGCGTACTGCGCAGGCTGATCTGGGTCGATACATTACGCAGAGTCCATAATGTTGGTTTTCTCGCGGGACGGCTCATATCTATTGACGTATCATTTGTCGTTTAGTGTTTTTTTTGGACAAGCTACTCGTAATGCTATCATGTTTATTTTGTGTCTTGGGAATAGGTTAATCATATAATGGTGTTGGTGGAAAATTGTGCATGGTTTTCCCTTTCTTTGTCGCAATACGCATTTCAAACACAACATTGATTAGCTTATTGGTAACAATATTTTTCTCACAATCTTAAGACCTTCAAAATATGTTGTCAAAATGATTCGGATTCCTTCGCGTTATCTTTCCCTTCACTAGTTTAGTTAAGATTCAATAACTACTCCAGCCGTCGTTTACCAATACATCTGCAGTACAGTGTAGCCATTATATATATTGACGTATGAGCCGTCCCGCGAGAAAACCAACATTATTGAATCTGCGTAATGTATCGACCCAGATCAGACTGATCCGGGCCGACACATTCTGTCTCGGGGGTATATAGGTATAGAGTAATGCCTCCTGAAACAGAAAATCCACAGGAGGCGAAAAGTGTCTATCCTGGTAAGCCTGTGCGGCATGCTTTGGTTGTTCCGGGTCGATACTTTACGCACAGTCCACAATGTTGGTTTTCTCACGGGACGGCTCGTATCATATGTGGTTGGATCTTTATTTGGAGATACGTCTCTTAACTTTGTCGATGGTAGTCTATATCGAGGTAAGCTTAATTTCATCATAGCAATGATTAAATTCTGCACAGTTTAACTGTTATTTGTGGCATCATGTATCTAGGAGTAGCTCACTAGTTCAATTATTTTTTTCTCAATTCATTGAGCACTAACATCATTTTGTCGAGACGATTCGGATTTATTCCCGGGCTACTTCACCAACTATATCCTTACACTAGTTTAGTTCCCATTTCTGTGTAGCCTAACGCATTTTCAAACGAGCATTTGTGTAGCTCATTAGTGCATATATATATATTTTTTTTATAAAGGCTTAAGTACTGAGTTATATTTCGACACACAATTCGGATATTCTCTTCACCTTATCTTTCCCTATACTAGATCAGTGAAATATCAATAACTGCACTAACGCATTGCTTACCAATAAGTCTACAGTAACTAATATCTCTATTGACGTATACTATGTCGTTGCATTTCTAATAAGATACATAGTTCGTTCCCCTTTTATTGGGACAGAACGTAGTTCAAGCCAAACCCAATACGCGCATTGGTGCAATATTTTTTCTCAATATAAGAAATTCGAAAAAGCCAGAGGCGTAGCTTTGCAATAATCAATGTGTAGGCCGTCTCGTGAGAAAATCAACATTGTGGACTCTGCGCAAAGTATCGAACCGGATCAGCCTAAGCATGCCACACAGTCCTACCCGGATAGACACTTTTCGCCTCCTGTCACTACTCTATACATCTATCCCCTTAAGACGGCATGTGTCGGCCGGATCAGTCTGCGCGGACAGCGCAGGCTGATCTGGTCGATACATTACGCAGATGTCTATCGCCGCAGCTGCATTTTGGGCCATTTTGAGAACAAATGTGTAGGCACGTGCCTACAGTGCCTAAAGGGAGCTACGCCCCTGAAAGCGCAAAGTTAACTTCACCTAGAAAAGTGCAGTTTCAAAATGTACGCACACCAATCGTTGTCCAATACTTCTGCGGTAACCAGTGTATCTATCTGGCGTATCAGATGTCATCAATTCTGTAGTTGGAGATACTTCTCGCAAAAAGTGTCAATTCTCGCAAGAAGTGTCAATTGTAGCATTACGCAATAAATAAGCACAACATTGCGTAGCTTATTGATGCAATGCTTTTCTCAATATCTTGAGTACTGAACACTATTTTGTCGAAACGACTCGGGTTTACGCCCAGTTTACATCCGTAATCTTTCCATATACTAGTATAGTGAAGCTTAAATAAAAACACCGACCAATCATGTTTCACTATCCATTCAGTATTGACGTATCAATTGTCGTTAATTCTGTATTTTGACATATAGTTAGCATTTTTTTAAATCCTAGTCTGTGTCTAGGGAATCGGCCATGGATGGCCGAGTTTTAAGCGTCGGGGATTTCAAATCCCAGGCGTCCCGGGTTCGATCCCTACTCGCAGCGATCATAAATGGAGTGTCCTCGGACAACGCACATTTCTTAACCTGGTGCTGTGTTTTTTTTGACGAAGGGATCATTAATAAGTAAACTGTCGCCGTGATATAACTTGTATAATGTTGAAAGTGGCGTAAACTCTCAATACATATATTCTTTATTCCCCCAATAATGAATAATTATTGAAGAAACGAGTGTAACCCCTCTTTCTTGATGACATAACGTATTCAAGCTGACAGCGAGATTTGCAACAATCATTGAATTTAGTTAAGCGCTTTTTTCTTCAAACATTTCAGATATTACGACTGTCACTATGTATTTTGTCAATTGGAAATACTTAACATTTTCCCACACGTGTGAAGCGTTCTGACGCCTCTGCAGCAGACGATTTTTGCAAACATTGTGACAAAAGGAGAAATTGCTCATAAGACCCCCATACGCATTGGCAGCAGTTTTGAAAACAACAACACACTTCTCCATCTTATACAAGATTTATGTTCAAAAACGTGTTTTTAGTCGTACAAGACGATACTAAACCTTGAAAACCCAGCTGATTAATTTCTGCTATCTTGTACAATTACGAATCACATTCATCAAGTTTTTAACATTTTCGTCTCCGCACGCAAGTTTTGTTCGAAGTTTTAATTAAACATTTCGTGGAACGGGGCCATCAATTCGTTTCGAAAGCAATTATTCTCAAAGGGTTACAGATGATGGATCTGGTACAACTAATTGGAATAAGAAGACGACGATGACACTTGATTGTTCACCTTTGAATAACAAATTCATATATACCAGACCACTGGTCTTATCAGGACAGAACAGAACAGAACTTAAGTGTATTGATTTGATCTAAAATACAGATCATCACCGTACAAACATATTAATATAACAAAAGTTGATGTGTAACAAATGAAGATAATTACAGAACAAAAAAATAAAATATATTTATCGTTGCCAAAGGCAATTAAAGGCTTTTGCAAACAATGCATATTCAGGTGAGACAGCTCGCAACGAGCTGTCTCTCCTGAAATATACATTGTTTTCCACTTAGACATTACATTTTACCAAATATCCTGTTGGATGAAAATGAATGGTCCAATTTTCAACATGGAAGAGTCGACTTAGTGAAATTCGAAAGTGAAAAAGTTATCGAATCAATTTGTACTAGCGTATGTCGTGGACGTTTTGAAAACATTGTGGCCTAAGTTTTGTATTTAATATTCATCCGCCTCTTCATTTAAAGTTTAAAAAAAATCTTATCTCAATACAAAATAAATTGAGTCTGAATATTTGTTACTTTTTTACACTCTTAATAGATTGTAGGTATATAATAAAAGGAACATTACGTTAGCGATAAATGGGTCGTATTGCACTACACGCAATTTATATTGTCTTTATATGCAGTGCATTCAAATACGTGTATGGTACAAAAAGCAATATATACAATATATTTGTTATACGGCTTTAGTTGTTCTTATATACGCGCACTAGCTACATGTATTTGTGACAATGTATACTCTTGCGATTTAGTTTTGCATGTGCTATGCAAGATTTCCATTTGTAAACCATATCATGGTTTCGATATGCTGTTTAGGGCTTTAAAATCAGAGCAAAATTCTCCGCCCTTTGTATATTGGATCTGATGGCACCGCATTAAGGTCGTCTGGATTTAAGTATGCACGAGGAGGTGCTCGTCTTTCTCTCCAGTGAAATCGCACGATTCAACAAACGGTTTAATCCTATAAAAATGGTACCGAAATATCGGAAAACTCGACCATCACCGCGTCTGTGTCTCGTTTATTTAAATGGGTTATCCCCCCTGTTTATTCTAAACGGGTGTGTAGGGAACAATGTAATCACAGGCGTCTGAATTTTCATTTAAGAAAATCTGGAAAGAAAATCATAAAAGACCGTGTTAAGCTATTACAAAATCCCTCACGGGATCATGTTATATATAAATAGTCTTTCTATATGGTTCATAAACTGTAATATCATATAATACCATATGTAGAGGTTATTTATAGTAACATGTTACTGTGTGGGTTTATCAAATTTTCTTTAACGAAAACCCAGACGGCATTATTATTACCGTATATGATCCATAGAGAGACTATAATAGTATGTGTAGCTTAACACATTCGTTTTTCAAATTTTCTCAAATGAATCTGTGCGCGAACCTGTAATAAGAGCGTTTGGTACGGAAGCAAAGATTTAGGTCTGGTTTGAATGATATTGGGGAATTACAAACCTAACAGTATAAATTTGTATTCACCATATTTGAAAACAAACATGTATTCAACTACTCGCTTAACTATATCGTTCAGTATACATGTATGTTTTCATGCAAAAGTTTCGGATATTATTTAACCCCGATCGGGACTACTTTATACCGCATCACGCAACCGGAAACCGGTTCACTGTCAACTACCAATGTCTTTGGGTATATACATACTACAACATCCGGTGTCTAAATTGAGTTTAGCCGAAATATTCCGACTTTTATGAGTTTTCACATTGAATGGTATAGCTATATTTGTCAGGACATTAGCACTGTCCCGTCTAGACACATGAGCCGCGTCAGACGACTTGCGGTCTTAATGCATCTGCGTACAGTACATCCTCAATGGCTCACTAGGGCCTCCAAATTCCGTCATTATGTCAATTAGTCTACTCGGCCGGGTCGCACCAACGACTTTAGAAATGGTAGTAGTGGCTGCCCTCCTTGGTGCTCAGGGTTTCAGGATTAGCAATTACTACTGACTGGCTGATATCAGAATTGTGCGTTAGTTACACATATGTGACGTGTTGGTGCCACTGATTGGCTAACAATCCAACACCTAACAGTTATCGTAAATCACAATCGTGTTTAAAGCTTTTCAGACGATCTACTTTAATGAAAACATGCAGCAATATATATGTACGTAATATTACATTGCAGGAGCGATAAATGGGTTCGTATTGTACGACAAGTAGCCTGGAAAAATCGATATCTTACGAGACCTGATTTACAATGGATCTTAGCCATTCATTTGTTTATGCAATTAACACATATACATGTCCTATCAAAATCACATGAAGAGTTCTGCCTAACAATGATAAATATATTGAGAGTCCAATTCTAATATCAAAGCAGAAATAAAATCCTATGCAATTTTACATTTTTTGCAGCGTGATATGACTGAAATATTGTTAAAAGCGACGTAAAACGTCATACAAACGAATTAATCAATTTCTCAAAACGATTCAAAAAGCATAGGTGAAAAGTTTTGAATGAATTGCCTTTGAATTTATCTTAAATCCCTACATTTTGAAGGAATTTGTTGCAGCGATGTCAAAGGACGTTTGCATCACTGATATGAGTAATTTATAAGGCACACATGAAAAAGATAATTATAATGTATATATATTAAATAAATAAACAATCAACGAATATCAAGACATCACTCTGAACCCGAAATGGTGTTCAGGATTGGAGAGCTACTGTAGAAAGAGATATTTGAAGTAGTTCATTGCAGATATTGTAATAAGACTTTAACAATAGGGACATGTTCTATAAAGATTCGGAATTCGCCTACTATAGCAATTGGCTCTGACGAGCCCCTTGCAATAAAAGGAAGACGCGACTAATTTAAACCTTTCGCAAATTCAAACGCTGTTTGTATGAATTTTTAGATATTGCGACAAACATAGATATTGCTTAAATAAGCAATGTCTCCCCTTGTCAAAATATTTTCCACTTAAATCAATAAGTAAGCTTTTATTATTAGTTCCCATTGTTTTTCCTTGATGTTTTCAAAGTTGTCTGAAAACATCTGGGCTAAACTATCGAGCATTTCTATAAAAGAAAGTATGATTATTCAACGGATTTGCAATGTTTTCAAAAACTATCTGCTGTGGATGCAACTGTATTTGAGAAAGGGTAAAAGCCGAGGGTTAGCGAATATGTCACTGCCACGATTGTTTCCAGTGAAGCCTAGATATATAATAACCATTTCGCTGCAAAAGGCAATTAAAAACTTTTGCAAACAATACAATTTTAGGTGAGACAGGTCGTAACGAACTGTCTCCAATGAAAGCTGCATTGTTTGTCGCTTAGACATTGAATTTTACTAAATTTCCTGTCGGACGGAAAATGATCCAATTTTCAACATGCAAAAATGGATTGGTCCAAATGTCAACAAGAAAGAGTCGACTTTGTGAAATTCGGCAGTGAAAGAGTTAAACGAACATTTGTGTTACTGATGTATATGTTCACCTAATTGTGTTACTGATGTATATGTTCACCTAATTGTGTTACTGATGTATATGTTCACCTAATTAGATCTTAGCTTTAAACGAGCTTGTAGAAAATGCATCTAAACACCGTGGACCGGTAGTAAAACTAACCTAATTACCTATTTTGCAGCTGCTCCCGTCAAGTCGTGTGGTGATCTAAGTCCACTTTGTAAGAATTTCTACTCCCCCAAAGCTAAATTAATTTGCAATTTTACTCCTCGCAGAATCCAATTTTGGATACTCTCGTGCTATAATGTAAGACATAACTGGCATATTAAGACAATTTCTCTTACAAAGTTTGAATTAGTTTAATGAATATTTCAAGTTTCAATTTTCTTTCTGACAGCCTGTACAGTTTCCCTTGTGCTTTCTTTGTTAACCATTTCCCTCATATAGACGCTTGCTGAAGCCTCTGCAGCAGACGGCTTTTTGAAAACGTAGTGACAAAAGAAGAAATTGCTCAAAACGAGCAATTTCTCCTTTTCCAACAATGTTTTCCACTTCTAGTCATAGGTTATTCAGTCAATTATAGAGATTTTCTATTTTTTGACAAAATATGTTCAAAGTCGTTTGCTGCATAATTGTCGTTTTAGCGAAAGAATTAAAGACTGCCATAAACTGCATTGTAAGTCACACCATAAAAAGGTCACGTGAACACATATTTCGTAATCAAAAACTCAGGATGCGATTGCGCCATTTTAAACCATGTCTTACTACGCACACCCAAAATACTACACATAAAGGGGCGTAACTACTATACCTTTGCAGGTTTTTTAAACATCGTTCTTGTGTTTATTTGTTATGTTCGTATTAAACAATATTTAGATTTTGTTTAAAAGAGAAGCAGTCAATACATATCTCTTTTTTAGTAATGAGAAGGTAGCAGCCAGTTGCTTTGGGGAAAAGGAAGTGTTGGGTACAGTTGAGAGTTTGGAGTTTTACGGCGTTTTCAATGTTATTTCAGTTATATCACGGCGGCCAGTACACATCATGTTTAATGTCTGGCTTTCTCGCACTAGGACTCTTCAGCATTCTCCACCCGGGCAGATAATTAAGTTTTCAGATTTGTATTTTGTGGGAAAGGGTTAAGGTACAGCCAGACATTCTGTGAATTCTTTAACTATATCGAACCACGAGGGGCGTTCAAAGTTTTCGCGGAAAAGTGCTCCCATTTATTTATCTTTTTTAACATTTCCGTAAAATAGTGCTATTCTGTAGATCACGATATTACCCTATTCAATGGGTAATTTACAGATCTGTGTTCTTCATTGTGAATGACAAAGTGTTACTATAGTAACGTCATCGACGTTATCCCGGCTTAATTTTCAGTATTTCTAAATGTATATGTTTGCGAAATATTACTAGCGTTCATTATCTTTGATTTCAAAGGCAAGTCTACCAAAACAACAGGTATTATTCCCGCCATCTTTTGACATGGTGTTGGTGAAGGCACGTTGATTCCTGACGTCAGAAACATTAATATCCGTAATGTTTTGAGATAACTATTGTTAAATGAGTGAAGAGTAGTGATCGGTCAAACACATGGAAATGTTTAAAATGCCTATTGTGAAACTGCAGTGAAGATAACATCAGTCTACAAGTGGTATTAACGGTTCGAAGAGGGAAGAAAAACATCTGGGAGAAAGAGCGTACATTGCGTTCGTCCAATATCCATAACGTCATCACACGTCGCTGCCGTCAGAGAGCTGCGTGATAACAATCCAGCTGTCTATACCTTACCTACAGGCATAAACGTTTAGACATTGTCATCATGGATACGTCAAGTGTGTTGGGCCGGTATTCGTTAAGTGACGTAGTTACGATTATTATATATCAGTGTGTGTATACCATGTGACTTTTGACGTCATATTTGCATGGTCAAGCAGCAATAATTGCTCTTGAAAAGAATGCAAAAGCAATGGTAACTTTATATTTCTTCACCCTTTTTAACGAAACATGGCGCAGTCTACGCCGCTTACAATGTCGTATCTCCGGTTTTTTACAGAAGTTTGATTGGTGGTCTAGTTTTTTCAAACACTTCGACGAACCTGTTCTCAAAATCCAGTTTTGATAATGCTCCGGCTGTCGGCGATATTAATACATTTTGAGAAAAGGTTCATCGAAGTGTTTGAAGAAACTAAACCACTAATCAAATTCCGTTGAAAAACCGGAGATAGGGCTTTCTTAGTGGCGTAGATTGCGCCATGTTTCATTAACAAGATGAAGAAATAAAAAAGTTACCTTTGTATTTACATCTAAACCGAAGTAAAATATTTCTTTCCGCCGCAGCATTTGTGACGTAAAAGTCACGTGGTATACACACACTGTATATGCACGTTAGTAATGAATATAACATTTTGTGATCAAATTGGAATAGAATTAAACAGTATTTATAAATGTCCCAACAACATATCTGCCATAATATAGAAATAAGAGCCATTTTCCGCGAACTCGTATATAGATTGATGGATTTTTTATTGATTTCTTTTCTGTTTAACAGAATTTTCAAAATTTGTTCAGTTTTATCACGGCGTTTACTGAGTGAGTTACCAGTACTACTAGTCCATTTATCTTGACACCAGTCAGTCAGTCAGTCGTAATGCTAATAACGCAACACTGAGCGCCAAGGAGGGCAGCCATTATTAAACTATATATAACTTCGTTTTCAGATAAGTTGCAGAAAATCTAATATCACATATCGCACCATTACTTCTGTATCAAAGACCTCATTACGTTTCGTGCAGCTGGTACCGTCATTGCGTTTAGATTGCGGGTCTTATTGCCTCTTCAATATGCCAATATCTAACCATTTCTGCAGCAGACGACACTGAAAAAGTTGGTGTAAAAGTATGGAAACACTTAAAGATATTTGAAAACAGTATGTCAAAAGGAGAAATTGAACTTGTCCCAGCAAAGAAAACCCGTGTTGATCTAGTTTTTCAAGATGGCGACTGATGACGCGCTCGCTTTCCTAGGGGTTGTCTCGGACTACCTATTGACTTTAAGAAAGGGACAATCTCAAACTAACTCAATCGTTCCATAAAAGAGGGGGCGTCCGCAATGTATTAAACAAATACTTCCAGGTTCGACTCAAATAGATTTAACTGCGTTAAATTTAATTTGAAAACAGTATGTCAAAAGGAGAAATTACCTGTTCTAAGTAAGTTCTACAATTGTTGCTTTGTTCACAAATGCGGTTTGCTGCCGATGAGTCGCAATGCATCTGCATGTCGGAAAAGGATACCGTGAATACAGATGAGCATTTAGGTCCCAGTGATTGCTTGAACTACATAAAGAACCTCGTTATAAGATGAGTTGGAGAAAATCTAATATCGCATGTCCGACCATTACTTTTTATATCAAGAACCACATTACGTTACATGCAGCTGAGACCCTCATCTTAGTCAGATGTTAGCCACGTTTGGCGATTTTCGGGTCTTAATGTCCTCTTCATTTTTGTCATAAATTTAATCAAACTCGCATATAAAAAATACGCAGCAGACCAAATTGTAAACGTTTAGAAAAGAAATAAGTGTAAAACTTTAAAACCTCTAAAATTCAAAAGTGTAAGCAATAAATACAGTTTAACCCTTTCCCAAATACGACAATTCTGCAGCAGACGACTTGGAACATATTTTGTCAAAAAAGAGAAAATCTTTATAATTGAATGGATAGCCTCTGCAGCAGACGGCTTTTTGAAAACATAGCGACAAAAGAAGAAATTGCTCAAAACGAGCAATTTCTTCTTTTGCCACAATGTTTTCCACTTTTAGTCATAGGTTATCCATTCAATTATAGAGATTTTTTACTTTTTTGTCAAAATATGTTCAAAGTCGTCTGCTGCAGAATTGTCGTATGAGGCAAGGGTTAAAGTTATATTGGCATAAAACTGGTGATGTAAACTTATTTTTGGTCTAAAATGCCTTTAGGTATATTAAGTTGGATCGTGAATACTCTTATGAAGTTGCAGAAAATATAATAGCTTATATAGGACCGTTACCAATGAATGAAGAACCTCATTTATTTACTTGCGGCTGGTCCCGACATTGTATTTAAGATTGGAGCCTCGTGTAACGACTTTCAAGTCTTAATGCCCATCCATTCTGCACCTTTTAACCATATCCCCGCATACAAACAAATATGTAGGAGGCGATAGTGAACAGATTTAATGCAAAAAGAAAAAAAAAGCTCTGAAATTAAAAGAGCGAGTATTAGATATAATAGAAAACATTGGGCTAAAAAGGAGAAATTGATAATTATTATCAATTTCTCTATTTTGTAAAAACAAAATGTTTTCAATAGTCGACTGCTGCAAAAGGATCAAAACGCGTCGCCATGTGGGTAAGTGTCACCGTTTCAGTGGCATCACATTAATGACGTTCACTCATTGTTTGTGTCAGGACATTCGTTCACTTCTTTTATGTGTCAGGACATGTTTTGATACCTAATTGGTTTATACTGATTTATTTTACATCGATTGCGAAACAAGCTTTTAGCCTATAATTATCACGCTCAATGTCTGCTTCCTGGAGACTTAACCAATACTAGCGCCGTTTCTGTGAACAATTCAAAGGCCGAACCCGCTCATCACGCAATTCGAACCTGGAACCTTTGGAACGAGAGGCCGACAGTCAAACACTTCATCACTGTTTTTTCCACAGTTGTCTATTTAAAGGCATAATTTGCCACAGATGCGCAACTTTGACGGTATGAGTTATCTCCCTTATACTAAGACAGTAGATGCCCATAGATTGATTGGGTTTAACGCCGTTTTTAACAATTTCTCAGTTATATCACGGCGGCCAGTTCACCTACTCATGCATTTCCAGGTTTTCTCACACCAGTACTCCACACAACAAACTACCCAAGCAAAGATTCCCATAGAACATACAGTTATGTATTGACTGTGTATGAATGCACTATATGTTGCCGAAAATGCCGATGTTTGAATAATGGGGGTAGAGTTGTACAATAACGCATATCTTTTTTAAACCCATGGAAACCTATCCTTTTTTGGCTCTTTTAACCTCAGTAAGATATGGAGAAATGTTTATAATTCATTTAGTTTGAATTAGCAACGGTCATTTTTTTTTTATTACCCTAAAAGTGGAAACAATTGCTCCAAAAGGCGCCCTAAACATTGTGGCCGGTCTGACTTTTTGGCATCATAAATTTATATTTATATAGTATTCTGTACAATTATTGATGCCTTTCCAGCTGTACATACATAGAACACCAAATTGAACAGGAATTATCTCCAGAAAAGACTGAAAAGTATGCATACAAGCCAACTTGTTATTATCTAGACTGCCAATAAAATGCTCGAAAATTTGACTAAAGTTGACTAAATCGTCGTTTTTCTAAATTACTCTACACACAAATCTATTTCGGTGACCTATATATATTTTTGCATATTAGTTTTTGCATTTGGGAGAGGAATACATAGTTCAAAGTACAAGAGCTCATCAACGGTGTATCTATTTAATAGCATATGCCTTTAACACAGGGTGTCGGAGAGTGTTCACAGCAACAAAACCTTTAATCGTTTCTAAAAGAAAAGTACTCCTACTTACATGCTATTTGGAGAATTAGACATAACACCACTTGATATCATAGTTAAAACACGAATGATCGGCTTCTGGAACAGACTCAACTGGCCCAAATTATAAGTTGTCTGCTCAAATTTATCGTTTTATGACAACCATCAAGGATTTACATACAAATGGCCCAAATATATTAATTCAATTTTTACTGAAATTGGCAGATCTGATATTTGGCTATTTCAATCTTCGATCACTACAAAGTCAATTAAATGCCTTGTTAAAAGTATATTACTTGATCAAATGAAACAAAATTGGAGCTCAAGTATGCAACACTCTAACAAAGGTTTAAAGGGACTGAATCCCATATGAGAAAAAAGCGGAAAAAAAGAAGAAAATTGTTAAAAATTGCTATTACCTTCATGTTTTTGCATGTAAGGCATTGAGATTTGCTGACTGATGTACTACAATATATGCACACTATTAATATTGCGGAGATTTTTCGTTATTTTGCATTGTAAAATCTACTGGGTTAACCCAGTAAATCTAAAAATATCGCTGTATATTTATCACGTGATCACTACAACCGAATTGACAATCTCCTTCGCAGAGTTGTCGTTCCTTACACTCATGCATACATGCATGTAATGAGTCGATAGTGTTAGAGAATGCCGAATTGAATCCACAAATTCAAATGAGCATGAGGAAATTCCACGGTATTTTTAAACGGGAAAACACGGGAGCGGACGTTTTTTTAACTGCTTATTTCCTATGAAATAATGAAAAACAAGACTTGTACCTTCTACAACATTCCGTTACATATATATCGACGTATTTTGGATTAATTAGAATAAGTATAAAATATGACGATTCTGGACCAGTATGGTGTTCAGTCCCTTTAACATATTCATATTTTAAATCAGAATATAAACTCGAGAATTATTGGTATATTTTACCCAAAAATTATGCGTTATCAATGTTTTGTTTTCGAACTTCAAATTCAAGGATCCCCGTTGAAACGGGCCGGTGGATTAAAAGGCCATTACATGAACGAATATGTGACTTATGCAATACTAACGAAGTTGGTTCTGAAAAACATTATCTCATGTCATGTTCACACTTCGACAATGAGAGGTCTACATTGATTAAAAATAGATACATGTCAAATACTCATCAATGTTTTTCAACTTTACTAAACACAGATTGTCCCGCAGAATTATCCAATACGATACAAGATTGTATTGTAATTTTGATGTTCTATGTTGTTGTTTTTGTTTGGTGTTTTCTTTTTTTTTTTTTTTTTTTTGGGTTATTTTTGGTGGCTTTCTGTTTGTTTGGTTTATCTCAAATTGAAATTTCAAAGTCTAACAGTAATATGAGGAAACTAGGGTGGTATCTTGTGATATTACCTTGTTTCCTCATACACATCGCAGAAATGCTAAAGTTAAACATTTAAGTAAGAACATATAATGACATTAACACACTAACAATGTGTCGGCTTTCCCCAATTTTATAAAGTCGATACTTTTTTTTGTTTTATATTTCCCTTTATTATACATGTATTTGTATTATGGGTAAATAAAAGTTGAAATTGAATTGAATTGTTTAATGCGGCTCTTCTGGCGGCTCATTGTCTATTTCGTAACAAACAGTTCTACTCTAAAAACTAATTGTATTTGATTTTTATTTCTCTATGGGTCCAATCTACCGATTAACACACATGTTTCCGAGACGATTTGCTTCATTTAAATAAGGTTAATGGCTTGTTCCGTTTACATGTGTATTGCTAGTGTAATAAGTACGATCAAACCTGTGCTTAACCCTTTCCCTCATACAACAATTCTGCAGCAGACGACTTTGAACATATTTTGTCAAAAAATAGGAAATCTCTATAATTGAATGGATAACCTATGGCTAAAAGTAGAAAACATTGTGGCAAAAGGAGAAATTGCACGTTTTGAGATATTGCACGTTTTGTGCAATTTCTTCTTTTGTCACTATGTTTTCAAATAGCCGTCTACTGCAGAGGCGTCAGAAAGCGTCTATATGAGGGAAAGGGTTAAAGACCACCCATGAGAGGTGAACGATCTGATCTTTGTTCACATGTGGTATTTTAAAAAAATAGTCGCTATAGACAGGGAATTGCTATTCCAAGGCGGTCGTTAGCACAGGGTCGACTGTATTACAAGGCTTGATTTTTGGGCCGACGTCGAACAAATACCCAATGTTACAAAACGCGTAATTATGGTGTAATTTCATTTTGTAAATTTGACACGATTTAGATTGAATTGACTGTTTTGCAAGTTTTCCAATCTGTATTAATCGCTCTCGAAGTTTGTTGGTAAACCATAACCCGTATTCACCGATCATTCCTATTATTAATCTGATTCTAATTCAAAAAAATAGAAATAATCTAAAAAGGTTTAGATAATCAGAATGTGTTGCACAATGTACTTTGAAGTTTATCATATATTCTACGAACATGGAATTATAATAAATTTGAAACGCTGGTTGGATACGGGCCAAAGATATTAACCCTTTTCCTCATACGACAATTCTGCAACAATTCTGCAGCAGACGTCCTTGAACATATTTTGTCAAAAAAAAGAACATTTCTATAATTGAATGGATAACCTATGACTAAAGTGTAAACAATTTTGGCAAAAGGAGAAATTACTCGTTTTGAGCAATTTCTTCTTTTGTCACTATGTTTTCAAAAAGCTGTCTGCTGCAGAGGCGTCAGAAAGCGCCTATATGAGGGGAAGGGGTTAATTAACGCAATATGACTATACCAACTGTAAGGCATTTTGCATCCAGTGCTAATCACCCGTCCACTACGAAATTCCAAAAGGCCAAGAATCACAATAAAGCAGACAGGCTATGTACACCGCGTCTCTGTGATTCCCCGTGAACCGTAAATAAACAGTGATATATGGCGATATACATCACTCCGTAATCATGTTCTACAGTCGTTAAACGCCCATAAAACATTTCACATCAGACGGACCTAAGTCCCTTATTGGTAAAATTACATGATATTACGTTCGCTTGATACGATCGAGATTACGTCTGTCCAAATAGACATTGGTACTTCCCACGAGGGAACGCATGTTGACACATCTGAAACAGACGCCTTTTGGAAATAGTGTTGCAGAAAGTTTACAACTCGTTCCATTATTAACTCTTTCAGCGCCGAATTGTTTGAAGTAGACTCTTCCATGTTAAAAATCGGGCGTCTCCATTTCTCATGTAATACATTTTTGGATTATTTTGATGAATAAAAGGCAAACAATGCTGATTTCAGGTGAGACAGCTCGTTACGAGCTGACTCACCTGAATCAGTATTGTTTGCAAAATCCTCAATATTGACTTTGGCGCTGAAAGAGTTAAATAAATTTACTGTACTTTTATTAATAAATAGTTTGCATAATCTCTCCTAAAATCTGCATTGTTTGCCACTTTAGACATTACATTTTACCAAATTTTCTATTGGACAAAAAATGGAGTGGTCCAATTTTCAACATGGAAGAGTCGACATTGTGAAATTCGGCAGTGAAGGACTGCTTCCACTGAGGAAATAGTGATGTATTTGGAAAAATGAAAGAATTATTTTTACAGATTTGTATACATGATTCTTTTTCAACAAAATTTCAATTTCTAAATATTTTCCAAATGTTCGGATGTACGTTTTCACTGCTGCAGACGAATTGCATGTGGGAAAGGATTAACAGATATGCCAGTAATATGATGGTGAATACATATAGAGCGGTGTTCCTGGCAAACCAAACCTTGAATAGTACAATCAATGTGTAGGCCGTCTCGTGAAAAAAGAAATCAACATTGTGGACTCTGCGTAAAGTATCGACCCGGATCAGCCTAAGCATGCCACATACATGTAGGCCTACCCGGATAAACACTTTTCGCCTCCTGTGGATTTTCTGTTTCAGGAATAACTACTCTATACATCTATCCCCTATATAAGACGATATGTTTCGGCCGGATCAGTCTGCGCGGACAGCGCAGGCTGATCTGGTCGATACATTACGCAGATGTCTATCGCCGCAGCTGCAATTTGGGGCATTTTGAGAAAAAATGTGTAGGCACCTGCCTTCAGTGCCTAAAGGGAGCTACGCCCCTGCACAATGTAATAAAGATTTGACCGCGTATCCACGCACCCGAATTTTATTATAACTTCGCTCGTTCGTATATAAAACTGATGACTGCCTCATACAGATCGTATCAGAATGACATTTACGTTGGCCAATCAAATTGTCGCCTACAAAATCGTTATGTATTAACAGGGGAGTTAACACATTAATGTAAAAGAGATATAGAAGCGGTGAGTGTCAAGTGTGCCGATTTTATAGAACCGAGCGTGGGTTGTATCGTGCAATTTCATTGGACAAAACATAACGAGCACCTGCTCTTCAATATTTAAGAGTTTGGGTCAATTCAAATCGACCTTTTATGCGATTGCGTCAGTTCCAATATTTAGTACAGTGTAGTCTTTCGGTCTGATTTTAATGAGATTGCATGCTACTGTATTCAGATGAATAATGTTTGTCAGAAGTTTCTTGAAGCCATATGTTGTAAATTGGCGTCCAATGTACATCCAGATATAAAAAAAATCTGGATCTACAATTGTGATGAATTCCCAAAATGCTGATTTTAGCAGAGACCACTCAAAAATCTTACTTTTCTTTGCCATATCAATGGTTGGTCATTTGTAGAACAAACTGACGCCAGACACAGTCCCTTTCAACAATCGATCGTAAGCAATAATTATGGCCAAGAACTGACGTGAGCTGACACGTCCTCGGTATAAATGTTAATCAAACATTGTCGTTAGTGACTGGCGTTTCAATCGAAATACGCCACCGTTGTGTCTGCTTAAATTTCCCCCACAATCAGTACCTCTGTATCTCATTATGTGCAATTTCTCCTTTTGTTACAATGTTTTCAAAAATCTTATCAATAAGTACACTTTTCATTTTCAGAGATTTTCCATATTTATATACAAATGATTTCTAAGTCGTTTTCTGCAAATTTGTTGTATGTGGGAAAGGGTTAAAATGTAATTCCGAATTATAGTTTATTTTTTATAAATATTTAGGAAATTTGGAAATTATCTATGTTACATAAGTTTCGTGTTGGCTTGAAGATTAGTACCAAAGTTAAATAAATATATCCGATAACTCTTTAAGTATGCTACTTCATGAAAATTGTTACATGTTTATTCTCAGATGGTTTACGGAATTATATGCACATAGATGTACAATGTACAATTTTTCGGCTTGAAGGTCAAGGTCACACATCAAGTCATAGGTCAAGAATTGGGATAAAGCACTCATATCTGGATCCTGGATCCCGGATACAGTAACTGAACCGCAAGTAGATTTTCTTATTGCTGGCCATCATACTTCAATGACTATATTATGCGCCCTCATCCCTCTATTGAGGTACAAAATTGTGTACAGACAAAATCTCCGGGTATTGAATATTTGATGCGTTTGTAATGTTGATACATAGCCAGACTAATAAGTGCAATCGGTATTTATGACATTACGCGGTGGGAGGGGGGACACAACGTAGCTGTATTCAGAGATCAGGCATTCCAATTATTCCAAAGGCTTAAATAACTTGTGTGTGTATTTGTTAAGTGTTTTACACCGCTTTCATCCTTTTGTTTTTCGGTTGTATCACGACGTTCCCGGGATAAGTTACATAAACTTCTGAGTCAGTCGTACTGCTTACCCCCCAAACACTAAGCGCCAATGACAAACAGCAATGAATACCATTTTAAGGTATTTGGTAAGATCCGGTCGGGGATCGAATCGGTGATATCCAGCTCTAAAGGTGAGCGCTCTACGACTTCACCATCGAGGCGGTCGCCTAGATATGTTCGGAGAAAACATGTCTGTTCCAAACAATATGAGCAGTCCCGTGAGAAAAATAACATTATGACCTCGGCGTAATGTATCGACCAAGATCAGCCTGCGCATTCCGCGCAAACTGATCCGGGCCGACACATTCCGTCTCATGGGGATAGAGGTATAGAGTAATGATTCCCGAAACAGAAAATCCACAGAAGGCGAAAAGTGTCTATCCGTGTAAGCTTGTGCAGCATGCTGAGGCTGATCCGGGTCGATACTTTACGCAGAGTCCACACTGTTGGTTTTCTCGCGAGACGGCTCATATGTCCATTCTTTCTTGATAAACTCTCTGTTGCGACACTCTAAAAATCGTCTCATTAAGAAATGTGCAGCTTCTATAGTTAATTGTTAAAAAACAGAAAAACTGTATATTGCGTCTTGACAGAAGGTTTAAATGATGCTCTTCACTTGACATTGCTCTCTTCTCATAATCAATTTCTCCACTGTTCATAGATTTGTGTTTTTTTTCTCCAAACAAAGTCATTTATTCCACATACGTATAATAAACTGTTCACGTTCTATACACAATTGCATGTTGGTAGTTCTATTGATCCAGGTGTAAACCAGGACCCTAGTCTGAATAAATATAACATTTAATTTTTATTTTATGACAAAGGAGTGTGAAATGTAAGACTCGAATAACACATACTAAAGCCTTTGATTGTTTTTTTATTTTGTTTTGTTTTCAAATTAAATGTCTTATTTGGGTGTAGGTTACTATATTGAAAATTCGTAAGCACCAAAGAGGAATTTCAAAGAAGCAAAAACGACCATAAAATGTGTATCAACGTTAGAGAAACTTTAATTAGACGATAAAACGACTTTCCTTCAAAATACATTTATTTTCTCTCAATAGACGTAACATTTTCCCACTACAGTAACAGACGTCTTTGAGCATTTACATGATACTACTATTGTGACAAAATGAGAAATTGCTTATCACGAGCAATTGCTCTTTTCGCCATAATAGAGTCTTCAACTTTTCAATAAATACACTGTGATTCATAGAGATTGTCCATGATTGTGTACAAATGTGTTCAAAGAAGATGTGGCACAAAGAGGTACCACATATACAAATATAAATATAAAAGTACTCGCGTTGTTTTCTACATCGTTATTCACTAACAAGGATATTGTCTACGTATCAAAACCAAACATAATGTTTGTGTCTCACTCCTGTCAGTCGCCCAGCAAATAAGCTCCCTAGCAAGTGAGCCTTCCACCAGGCGTCCCTCTCGGGCAGCCAGCCCGAACAAGACTCCCAATCTCTATCTTTTTCTCTCAAGCCGGTTATATCAAAAAGCCCTCCAGCAATCAGCCCTCGTCGCTTACATACCTGGCTTGCTTATCACCATGGTAACATCTTGACGTAAATGCTCAGGTATACATAACTTGTCCGTGGCAGAATGTAGGGAGACATTTTGTTACAACGTTTGCTGCAGGTTGTCTGTATGTGGTAAAGGGTTAAGTAATATAAGCCACGCCAAACTTATATAATCCGACAAGTTTAGGCTTTGAGACCAGCGTATGGCAAGATCAGCCTACGTACGCACCAATGCACAATGATCAGAATATTCATTGCGCAAAATTCTAGTCGGACAAACATCCCTGAAATCTCTGAAGATCGACTGTTTCAAAACATAAATGATACAATTAGTCAACATTGTCATAGGCAACCACCGAGGGAATTGAACATTTGGTTGCTAAAGATATCTGGCTGCTTTACTCTTTCAGCGCCAAAGGCAATATTGAGCTTTTTGCAAACAATGCAGATTCATGTGAGTCAGCTCGTAACGAGCTGTCTCACATGAAATCTGCATTGTTTGGCTGTGGGTTATAAAAATATTCCAAAAATCCTATAAAATGAAAATAGAGTCGTCCGAGTTTGAACATGGAAGAGGTTACTTTAAACAATTTGGCGCTGAAAGGGTTAACGCAAGTAGAATAAAAAATATATATTAAAACATGGCCTATACACTTTTCCTGGCTGCTTAATCGAGGTGACCGCTTACACAAGTCTGGCTGAATGTCAATTTGATAAAAAAAACTTTGGATAACTCGAAGTCGAAATGGACCCATAAATTACGACCGAGTTTATCGACGTGTTCGAAGTTATCCATTACTTCATGCTAAATTTATCTAATTTGATTTGCATCTTTGTAATTCATGTGTACTTTAGCCAGCCAGTGCTCAAAGTATATCAAGAAAACAGCGCAGCAGCAGTTCCAATTGGTCGTCTGACTCCTTCCAGGAATTGTTTCGAGTTAGATGATCTTTATCGTATTAACACATGTTCGAGCTAGTCCATTGAACATTCACAAATTGACAAAGATCAACGAATGTCAGTGTTTACGTGACATGGCTTATACCATGTACATACATGCGTGATTGTTGTATTTAAATATTGTCCCGCATTTACCGCTCGTTGAAGATTTCTATTACCACGGCATCACTTTCACACACAGATAACAGCTTAATTGTTTTTTCTAGTTCTGAGTATATTTACAGATATTTACAGACGCTTTCATGACCGCAATTACACCGGGAAGAGAACAAATCTCTATTAGAGAGACGCTTCATGAGTAAACTGGTCGCATCGCACGTTTTAACCATTTTCCAAATTGCAAACGCAAATTTTAAAGAATCTACAGCAGACGACTTTTGAAAACGTTGTGGCAAAAAGGAGAAATTGATTACAAATAATAAAGTTCTCCTTTGGTCAGCATGTTTTAAACACTATTAAATAATTAAAAAAAATATTTATTGAGATTTCTCACATTTCTGTTTATATGTTTTAAAGTCGACTGCTGCAGATGTGTTTCTGTATGTAGGCAAGGGTTAACATGGAAACCAGATTTGACATAGGCATGTTTGTTTTTTGTTTTCGATTTATAAACAGAACAAATTGCACTGTTCAACAAACTACACTTTCATTGGTTTGCCAAAATGTCCGCCTGGACGATTTATTTAAATGGTGTGTTACGTCAATACCAACAAAATAATTCAGTTATACTACGGCATTTCATCTGTAAATGATCAGTACTACTGGTTCATTTATTCTGACGCCAGCGAGTCGGTTCATATCGAGGGCTTGGCGTGAGACGGTTGTAACTAAAATTAATATTTTTTTATCAAGATAAATTACCTCGCCATCAAGTCTTTATAAGCGTTAAATCATTTTTTTTGGTAAACAAAGGGGCCAAAATTGCCCATAGACCAGGGTTTTCATAATATGTTTTTAGTTACAACCGTTTCACGCCAAGCCCTCTGTATGCTAACAGCATAGGCGGACGCCATCGAGGTGGTGCAAAATGCATACGACGCATGTTCAAGTGGCCCGACTTCGTTGAGATCACCACGACGAAAGACACATTTATATCAGTCCAATTACATATTCCTTGGAGACTCTCGTATCATACATAAACGAAACGACCCTAGGTGCATTTGAGAACCGTCCAGACACTAACGAGACTGTAAAACTCACACAGTCTGACCAAAGTCTTGGTTTTGTTCTTGCAATTGCAATATTTGATTAATGAGATTCCACTTAAACAAATCATCATATGCTTAAGACGATCAGAACCAATACAGTGTACGTACACAAAAGCTTAACATACAAGGAAAGTTGTTAACATGTCCTTTTCATCTGACAAGTCTCTCCCAGATTTTCCCTTTCTTTCTGTACCAATAATTACGTAGATGTATTACTGGCAATTGTCAAAGATTTACAGATTGTCCATGTGCCAGGTTTACCATAGACTGATTGTTCAGATTGACTACAAACTATTGGGGTGAAGCTCTTCATGAAACCAAGGTTAATAAGCTTTCTGACCATTGAGTTATTAAACTCCGCAACCTCAAAAAAGAATCGAAATAACTATTTTCGTTAAGGGATCATATAAAAGTGATTTTGCGTTTGACCAGTGGAGTAACACTTCCATTTTTTTCTGTCAAAAGCTGAATCAAAGACTGAATACAGTAACATGTAGGCGGACGTGAATACTGGCGAGACTGTGTATTCAAAACCCCAAATCGCAGGACGCGCCGCATGTGTAGTTGTTATTGCCATTTCGTGTTTTACTAAGTTCAAACCGGGAGAGTATACAGGAGCTTGATTAAGCTCGGTTTCAATGCATCATCTGAGTACAGTGAAGACTCCGCGTCCGCACAGTCTCACCAGAACCACATTGTCCGTATACATGTAATTTAGTCCAAGACGTTCATGTCTTATGATAGTTTCGTATGTCAATCTAACTCAACGCCTAAAACCAATTGAAACGGGTACTGTAGTCCAATGAATATTTATCGCGTCTTGCAATTTGCATCTGCGTACAGTGAAGACTCGGACAAGACTGTTCTTCCGCACAATCTCACCGATACTTCACTGCCCGTCTACATGTACTTTAAGTCTAGATGCACATTTTGACAAAAACAATTTAAATGTAGCCCCATTAGTATTTACACCATGTTACCTTATATGATACTTTACGAAGAAAAGTCAATAAGGCCCCATTTCACAAGATGCTGCTCATATATTTTCGGCACCAAAGAAAGAAAATATGTAAATATAATCATTAATTTAAGTCATGGGAGAAGAACATTCGACCATACATGACAAAGTAAATATTAACGATCTGAATGAGTTTTTTATGTCAATTATGTGCTTTTCTTATCCGAGATGGCGCCTTTGGCAGAAGTTATCATACATTCTAGTAAGATCAAATATGGAGACTTTATTGTACTGTGGGGTTTATAATTACCATTAAAGTTCTTATTTCAGTTGTTTCGATAATAGATAGTTCTCTCAAAACGACAATATTTACCTCCCTCGGCGGCCATTCTAATATCTCATATATCAAACAAGAAATATCTTTAAAAAAGATAAACGGCGATCAATATGGGAAAACACTAAGAAATGGAACATGCGCATATGATTTGACTTGAATATCAGAAATGTGTTTACCAAAGGCTATCCAGCTTCAGTTCCTATATATAGAGTATCAAGGCTGAGAATACGCCACATGACTGGAGATTACGCGAGGCTCCAACGAGGTGTATAAGTTTCAATTTACGATAAATAACTGAAAACTTATCATGTTTCAAAAATAATTAATATTTTGCTCTTAAATATTATATTTCATACGTTTTCACTGATTTTTTTCACTGAAATTTATTTCTTATGAAAACCAATTAAAAGTTAGTATGCAGAACATGCAGAACATTTCATTTAAAATCATATTAGTGCCTCTCGTAGGATCGCCAACTTAACTATGAACCAATCAAAACGTTTCATTTCCTTTATTTCTTCGACATTATTCATTAAATACTACATTTGATTGGTCTACAATCTAGATAATTTGTTTAACATCTAGGTCAAAACTGAGGTTAAACAGCTATCGCCGAAAATAGAGAATTTTACTTCATTGACTTAAAATAAGAACTTTATCTGACGAGGTTGGGAGACTTGATAATTGTCGAGCCTTTGGAAAGTAATTAAAACAATAATAACTTAATTATGTGTGTGTGTTCATTGCTTTGACGGCTAAACTATCAACATATTTACATTTTAGAAAAGTGGTTCCGGCGATTACGTCATTACTAAAATTAAGATGACTTGTTAACAAAATGTTTATTATACCAGTGTTATATATTCAATAATCTGCTCATTTCAAGATAAAAAAAATCAAACAACTACATGTACAGCAACCATACAACCAAGAAGCTGGTGTATTCGGATATCGAGGGCTTGGCGTGAAACTGTTGTAACCTAAAACCTATTTTGAAAACCCTGGTTTAGCGGCAATTTTGACCCCTTTGTAAACGATGCAAATTTAGATGCCATTGCTCGTTCTGAGCAATGGCATCTAAATTTGCATTGTTTACTAAGAAAACTGATTTAATGCTTATAAAGACTGTATGGCGAGGTGATTAACCTTGGTAAAAAAAATACCTATTTTAGTTACAACCGTTTCACCGCAAGCCCTCGATATAATAAAACCTTCAACATTGCATGGTTTTCAAACTGTAAGACCTTTGTGTTTCCTAGTTGTCATAGAAACTTCCAATATACTCTAGTCTATTAGCGCCTATCATATTTGCCTATCAAAATGGCCGACACGGGAGATAATCATTAAAGTTCTGTGAACTAAGTAAGACAAAATAAATCGAAATTGGATACTTAAAGGGAACCCTTTTTCTGCGAATTTATTCATATCAAAGTAGAATAATGTTATGGCCTGTGCCGTTGTATTTAGAGAACAACGCAATTCAAATTCACCTTTTAATGGTGGCTTCCTTTATTACCAGAACGAGGCACTACATATCAAAGCACTGAACATACTGTTTAACATAATCAAAGAACGGAAATTGTATTACACGCGTACAATTAAAAACACCATATAGACAGGTAAGAAGTAATCTTAGGGCCTAACCCGTTTCAACCTACATCCCATCTACACAAACATACAGGCAAAGGTATGGGCAAATCTCTTTTAGGGAATTGTTTATTAATGAAAAGAGTTGAAAACATTTTGGAAAAAGGAAAAATTGCTGATCATTAGCAATTTCTGCTTTTTCACAATGTTTTCAAAAGTCGTTTACAGCAGAAGCACGAAAAAAATGCGTCTGTACATGTTTAAAAGTGGGGTTAAAGTTTCTACTGACGTAGAATGACGTAATTTATGATTTAAACAATACCATATTACTCCTAACACGTACATTTGTATGGCGATTTGAAGTGTAAATAAACTATAATTAGATTTAAACTAGTGGTGCTACACTTGTTTTCATCTTTTTTGCAAACAGAGGCAGTTATGACTCAATTACGGGATAGCGTGTGCATTTATCGAACCTGGGTAATATTTTTAAATGTCTAAATTAATGGTGTGCCAACTACGCGTAAAAGGACATGGCTATACACGAGCCGTCTCTGCTTATGTTGAGGTATTATTGCCTCTCCGTAACAGCTTCTTAAAAATAAATTGGTGTAAAACTAGTTTTTTGTCAAAAGATGCATCTAGGACTAAAGTACAAGTAGACGGACTGTGAAAAGCTCTGGTGTGCCTGTGCTTGTCTGAGACTTCACTGTTCGCAAATGCATAATACCCAAAATCGCTAAAAGCATCGTATGTATCTGGGGTTGTCATTTCGTTTTTTAAAAAATCAGTTCCTTCTTCACGTAGCTTCGTTGATTTCTTTTCCAGACAGGCTTTAAAACTTCATCGGATACAACGTTTTTGAAATATATATATATATTACACTTTACCGAAACATTTTAGGTGTGCCGCACGACAATCAACGTCAACCTGCCTCTCCATTCTATCTGATTCAAAATTGTAAAGTGTTTTTTCAGAAATTCCTGTACACTTAAACCTGGGCTAAATACCACTTTTGTATAGAAATTCCCTGTCCATAGCAACCACACTTATAATATCCCACTTACTTATTATCAGCATCAATGGCCATGCAATTTAAGACCTGGTTGGTTTCTTCAAATGGGTTGTCTTTAAACACAGATTGGACTGTATTTTATTTCAAGAATATGTGACTAATTCCAAGACCGGTACCGAGCCGAAACAAACTGCGCAGATCTGAATCTACATTGGTCCCACATGTCCTATAGTTGATATTTATTGAGTCGGGGATCACACCCTATACCTTTTCGTACCCAAAGGAGGACGATCTACCATTATACCACTGAGGTAGCATATGTCCTTGTGTTGATGTTCCTGGATTGTCGATCATTTGTGAATCCAATTTGTAAAACGTTGATGTTTAAATATGTTTCTATTGAATTGAAAAATAACCAAAACATTATATGTAAGAGTTTATTCCGAGATATCACAATATTTTCGACTCATCGGTGCATTGGTATCCATTTGTTGGTTTGGATAATGATCATTGTAAAAAAAATTGGGTAGTGTCTTTACTAAATGCGTATTTTTATCTGTTAGAAAATCTGGAGTAAATATCTGTTTACTTACATGTATGCATCTGAATGACCATTCACGGGCATCGCCAACGCTTCATAAAGCTGGTGCCCTTCGTTTGTTTTTTTGGGGTTTTACTCCGTTTTCAACATTAGTTAAGTTAAATCACGGCGACAGTTCACTTATTCATAATCCCCGGGTAAACAAACTAGTACTCAGCTAGGAAATTTGCCCATATTGCACGGCGACTGCAGATCGAATCCGGGACGCACGGTTCAAATCCCGACACTAACCTGTGCTTTTAGTGAAGAATGTCTAGGCATCCAGATAAATGGATCAAATAGCATTACCTTTTAGCATATCATACAGCGGTGTGGGTACATACCTAGGGAAGCTACAACTCTAGTTCGTCGTTCGAAGTAATATGTACGAGTCTTCTAAATACAGGCGGACGATAAAGACCCTGATCAGACTGTGCGAATACACAGGCTAGTCGGAGTATTCACTGTACGCAGAAGCAGTACGTCCCCTGTTTGTCTGACGCATCTTTAATGTTTTCGTGAACAAAAAATCTATTACAAATGAATACTTTAGATAAGACAGTAAAACTCTTAGAGGCATCTCAGCTTGGTTTTATTACAACACACGTTTATTGTTATTCCCGGTAACTTAAGTCAACGAAATACGAAATCTACTAATGGATACTTAACTCTTTTCCCTTTAACCCTTTTCCCTTAACCCTTTCCAAAAAACAGCACGGTCATCTGCAGCATACGACTTTAAACAAAAGTAGGCAAACTACTCGACATCTCATTTCGTTAAAGTAGTATTATTAAATAAAGTTTTTAAAAAATATTCTGATGAAAGGAGAAATTGCTCTTTATGAGCATTTTTTCCATACGCCACAATCTTATAAATGTCGTTCAGTTTTTATTCTTTCAAATGTTATCTGGGTATGCGTCAAAAGGCGTCTACACGTGGAAACGGGTTAAGAGACCGGGCACTTTGCATGTCTGACGTATGTACCTTTCTTTAGATATATTGGCGAAAGGAGAAGACTTGCGTTATCTGCACTATATTTACTGAATACATTTACTTTCATTTGTTCAGCCATTTTATGCAAACCATGTTCAGTATATAAAAGAAGTTGAGACTTGTATGATACGTTACAGTGTTTAACCTTTCCCACGAGCAGATGCATTTTTAACTCATCTGCTGCAGACTACTTTTGTATTTTTGTACTTTTGTACTTTATTGTTTCAAAAGGATAAAGCACCGATATAAAGCAATATCATCATTTTGCCACAAGGCTTAATTTAAATTTAATAATTATACTTTCATGTATATAAATGTTCCGAAAGTTTGCCTCAATCGTCTGCTGCAGATTTGTTGTATATGGGAAAAGGTTAATGAAAAATACATTTGGTATAGAAATGTCTTGTTGTGTAGCTTGCTGTTAAAAGTAAAGCATCAACGATGTTTTCAATTTAACTCGTTCCACGTTACAACAAATCTTCAGCAGACGACTTTAAAAGAAACTAGACCAAAAAAACAAAACACAAAAAAACTATATAAATAAAAGAATTCGTATTGATTTCAGTTCAAAACATTATTGCAAAAAGGGAAATTGCTCAATATGAGCAATTTATTCATTTACCATAATGTGTTCAGAAGTCGTCTGCTACAGTGGTATAACATGTATCTGCAGGTTGGAAAGGGTCTGGTTAACACAAGTATTTAAAATACCTGCACTATAGAATGTATTTGCTGAAAAAGACATATGCCGTGTGGCAAGACCTATGTACATATAACCCCCTTATCAAGATTTTTGTCATGATGGTATCCAATGCATACGAGATTTCGTTTAAGAAAATTAGGAAATAACCCACACATAGCCTTGTTACTATAAATAGTATATTTCTATGGTCCCTAAACTATAATGGTAATGACTGTCTTTTCATATAATACCATATACAGAGGCTATTTATAGTAACACGGTATTGTTTGAGGGAGTGTCCATTTTTCTTTTAAATGAAAACACAGACGCCTGTGCTGTTATTTTAACCCTTTCCTTCATACGACAATTCTGAAGCAGACGACTTTGAACATATTTTTAGAAAAAATAGAAAATTAATATAATTGAATGGATAACCTATGACTAAAAGTGGAAAACACTGTGGCAAAAGGGGATATTGCTCGTTTTGAGCAATTTCTTCTTTTGTCACTATGTTTTCAAAAAATCCGTCTGCTGCAGAGGCGTCAGAAAGCGTCTATATGAGGGAAAGGGTTAAATATACACTTTTCTTAGTGAGTTTGCATACAGCTTGATCTTGATCACGTTGCTGGTATACTCATGCATTTTTCGAAAGTTCTGCACCAGCTTGACATCAATTACTTGAAACGAAATTTACGAAATTGTGTCCTCGCTACATGGAAACGTCGTAGATTTACATGTATCTCGATATGTGCTTGCAAACAAATATCACGGTAGTAATTCATTACTCTTGACTTCACTCCCAATATGAACCCCATTTGCATCGTGACATTTCACAAAAAAGCACCTTAAATTACCGATTCGAATACATTTGTACAAACACGATGATAATGTTAACACTAGATTGTTGTAACTGATACCACGATTCACCAAAACGATCCATTGTTTGTTTGAAAGCATCTTTCTTTTGTTCCCAACGGTGTGTGTGCCATGATGTAGAACCATCGTTGGTTGATTGTATGACAACAATAAGCGCCGCGTCTAGCGACGTGGGTCTTAAAATACATCTGCGTACAGTGAAGACTCTGTTAAGTATGTGCATGCCCACAGTCTCACCAGAGTCTTAACTGTCCACCTGTATGTTACAGAGACCTTAATACATGTGGAAGATAAAGAACTAGTAATGTAGCCCCACTAGCTGTTCGCCAATGTACCTTTACATGATACCGTAACGGTGAGTCAATGAGAAGTCCAAATTCTCAAAGTCTTCATTTGTCTATCTTAGTTGAAATAACAGTTCTCTGGTAGAGACAGTAACGGGTACATATAGGATCCATCATGAGTTTTCTTTGGAGATCAAGATTTCTTAAATGAGTCTAGAAAAAGACGGTTATTAACCGAACCTCTTGGCGAGGTTAATAACTCTCTTTTTCGAGACGAATTTAAGAAATCTTCTCCAAAGAAAAACGAGTGATGAATTCTTTTTATCACCTAAACAGTGTGTTTTAATGAAAAATATTGACAACATCAAAACAAAGACCGAATAACATATTCTTCATAAGAACTTGTGATTCACCGCATACAAAAGTAGTCCTCATCATTTTTCAATAAGAAGAAAAAAAAAACAATGTTTTAAACTATTAAGACTCGTTATTTATTCAAAATAACGTATTATTGCATTTTTCAATGTGTAAAATTTTTAAACAACTTAACAATAAACATAATAAAGGTCAAAATGACGTCATCAGTAGTCGCGTGTATGACGTGTTTTTGTTATCACACATGTTGGATATCGTTGTTCCGTGATTTGTTCTCAACTTGAAAATAAGGGTATTTATGTGATAAAGTCTTTTTCGGACAGTAAATGATCTCATCTCACACGATTGTCTGGATGTTCTAGAGTTCGTGATGTTTATTTTTTTAAAAAGATCATAGTTATACCCCCCCCCCCCCCCCCCCCCCCCCTTTTTGCTTGTCCAAGTGTGTACGTATTCATTGGGAATGGTGTGAGAAGAATTTATCTTACGACCCCGAGGGAAATAAGCTTAAAGAACATTTACCAACTGATGTTAAATCGTTCAGACGTTTTAAGGAAGTGATTTTGGTTGTCAGAATATTTGCAATAACCTCAAACCTTCTGTTAAGATAAGTCTTGTTTCTAAGGTGTTTGAACCCGCATTCAACACATTTTCAGTTATATCACGGCGTTTACAGGGTGCTAATTACTCAATCATGTCACAAGTGAGTCAGTCGTAATGCTAAGCCTGTAATATTGAGCGCCAAGGAGGGACAGTCATTAGTACCATTCCGGACCGGGGATAAAAACTGCGAGCCCTTGCACCGAGATGGACGCTGTGCCACTTCACCATTGAGGCGATACTTCTGTTTACATTCGGCTACTCTTCTTAAGTTCTTAACTCTTTCAGCGCCGAATTGTTTAAAGTAGACTCCTCCATGTTCAAAATCGGGCGTCTCCATTTCTCATATAATACAATTTTGGACTATTTTGATAACTAAAAGGCAAACAATGCTGAGTTCAGGTGATACAGCTCGTTACGAGCTGACTCGCCTGAATCAGTATTGTTTGCAAAAACCTGAATATTGCCTTTGGCGCTGAAAGAGTTAATATGAAAATGATCACTTTTATACATTTATACATTTATACAGAGTTAATACACATTTCGGGTTTTGTGAATTAGCATTACATCCTGATTCACTCACATAGGCACGTTTTGATACATATTCGGATCCCGTCCCCCGTCGGGTGTCTATCCTTTGCGCTTTTACTTACTGACATATTGGCAGGTGACATATATGTATCTACGAACACTCATGTTTTTACTCAGATAGTATACAAAACCCCAAAAACAACCATTCAAATAAAGCCATCTGAATACGACTAGAACTTACAAATAAAGAAAGCGGTTAAAAATTAGCTTAATGACAATGTATAATACTGTTACCATAATATACTTTATCTCAAATTGAACTCATTTACTTAATTGGAAGGCATTTGGCAAGTTCCATACACATGCTTATTAGTCGTAGAAACTTTAATCAGTGATAGCATAACGAATTAATTTCACCAGCGTTAATTATATGAGCCAGATCCCATGAGCACCGGAGATTATAAAATTAATGGCATGTAACTACTTGTTAAGTCGATACTTGGTCATAACCACGTGACGATAAAATAATTTTACGACTCCAGTCGAAATTGTCTTATGCAATATTCTAGGGGAAAGCAAAATGTGGCTGCTGTTTAAACAATGCAAACAAAGATTACAAAATTGATTGATTGATTGGGGCTTTATACTACTTTCAACAGTTTTTCCGTTATATCACAGCGTCTCCTTGATAAGTTACCAGTATTTCTGGTCCCAGTCAGTCAGCCGTAATGCTAACCCCGGAGCGTTAAGGAGGGCAGCCATTTCTACCATGATTAGGGTAGGGAGAAAACAAAAAAAAATCGGTTAAATCTTCAAGCAAGTGGCCGCTTGATACAAGTTGGTCGCTTTACAGAGTTGACCACTAGTACAGGTTTGACTGTACATAGCGAACGGGGAAGATCCAGATCAGATCGTGCAGAATCACCGGTTGGTCTTGATTGTCGCTTGTCGCCAAGTCCCGAATGTTGCTTTTCGTGTGATGCGCTCCATCATTCGTGTAACAGGTGAAACTATGGAACGCCTTTACTGTCTAAGTATGTTGTATTGTATTATATGCAGTACATTTTCACGTATATGAGGTACATATTTTATTTGACGTGGTACATTATTTATGATATGCAGTGCATTTTCTATTATGTGTGGTGATAATTGAATAATATGCAGTGCAAAATAGTGTTTAAACAGTAGAATAACCATTATACGTTGTACAAACAACGTCATGTGCAATACAAACTATGTACTATGCAGTACAAATGACATTATATGTGGTGTATTTGTTTGTGTATGCAGTAGTTTTACATGTATGCGTTGTATGTTGGTCAATAGATGCGATGTATGTTTTAATATATGAAGTTCCTGCACGTATCTGTATACCTGGTGAATTATTATGTATGTGTTCATAAAAAATCATAGTACGCAATGCAATTGGCAATATGTTCGGTCCATACTAATGTATACATGGTGTAAACAGCTTTATATGCTGTACATTTTTCATTAGAATGATCATACTTTCCGGCATTCTCCGTAATTATTTATCCGGAAAATACCGTCAGACAGATATATATTAACATTTACACCGTTTACTCAATTTGAATAATTTATAAATAGATGTGTACACATGTTCTGAATACACGAGTGGCAGAAATGTCGTCGTCTGCACTGAAATCCGCTCTAGACGAGATTGGTCTGTTCATTCGGCATGATTTTGCAGTCTGATCAAACTCTAAAATCTAAAGTCTGAATATTACTAGTCCAATAATATATGACCTCTCACAAGCTCGAATGCTTATGTTATATGAGTAGAATATTACATGTACTTACATATGCTTATTAGAAGCTTCAGTCAACTTGTGACGATTATGATAAGCAGAGCAAATATGCAGGCTGATTTGAACCTACACAGTTAAAAAATAACCAAAGTTATGCCTTTTCCCAAAGACAAAATCAAATATATCATGTAAATCACTTTTCAAGTTATTTCTCTTATTTCCAGAAGCTGCTGAGGAATTTAAAGTTGTTTTAATGAGGAAACATTACCATAAAGTGGTAACCTAAACACATTGTTAAATCTTTTCCGTAATACAACAAGTATGCATCATATAACTTTAAGGCAAAACTATAGAAAATCTTAATAAATGAAAGTATAATTATTGAAGAGGGGTTGGTTGAACGCATTGTGACAAATGGAGAAATTTCTCAAGATGAGAAATTTATCCTTTGATGCTTTGACCATAATGATTTCAAGAGTTGTCTGCTTCAGGAATTAGGGATCGTCTGCATAGACGACATTCTGCATCTCGTCTATTTAGAAAATGTGTACACTTTTCATAAAGATTGTTCCACAAGGCCTTTTTAAAATAGAATAGACGGTGTTAATGTTCAAACCTATCTGTCATGCTCGGTAATTTCCGGAAATAATTCCGGAGAATGCCGGAGAATGCCGGAGAATGCCGGAAAGTATGATCATCCCCAATGTTAATGCACCGCGTACAAAGTTTAAACCACCGCATATAATCAAAGTACCACCACACGTATTGAAGAATAGACTGCATATAAGTTGTTTGTATTGCATATGACGTTGTTTGCACACTATATAATGGTTATTCTACTGTACCTTCATACTTATGCACTACATATTATTAAATAACCACTATATATTATACAAAATGCACTGCATATCATGCAAAATGTACCACGTCAAATTAAATATGTACCTCGTATACATGAAAATGTACTGCGTATAATACAATACAACATAGTAAGACAGTAAAGGCGTTCCATATGAAACGCTTTATTGGAATTGATGGCGCGCAGTCTTCGCAATTTGTTTACTGTCAAAATCCAACTACACGAGTCATCGTGCGCGAAATCTACAGCAAACCGTTTTACTGTTTATTCATAAAAAAGATAGTTCGAGAGAGATCTCTTATAAATCAGAGTTAGAGACTTCTAAACTACAGCCATTACCTGCATAAGAAGTGTTTGATTAGTTGATTTGAGTTTGACGCCATTCTCAACAATCTGTCTGTCATATCACGGAGACCAGTTCACCTATTCATATGTCTCCTGTCTTCCTCACACCAGTACTCCACACAACATAGTTCCCAAGCAACTGGCCGCTTTTCTATAGTGTCGGTTAGCCCATTGGTGGAATTCGAATGACGCTTGTCCGAATCACGTTTGTCAAGCGTCGGAGAGAATGTGTTCGAACTCACAACCCCTGACATAAAAAGCGTAAGAATAAATTGTACAAGTTTAAGATATGTAATAGGAAATAACTATACAGTGGAAGATCGTCAGCCCCTCGTCCCAAATTAGATCCTGGGATCAAATACCAGAAGCAGCTGGTGAATTTTGGGATGTCCATACAAAGCGCGCAGGAACAAGTAAGGTATCAACGTCAATAAATGGGACTACTCAAAATATAAGCTTAAATAGTTCTTCGCAAACGAAGTTAAATAATTCAGTTTAAACTAAGATAGGTACATGTATCAGAATAAATCATCTTTAGAACAACGCAACAGAAGCGCTATTGATTTTCTAATATCCAGTGTTCTTCGAAGACCACACTTTAAACAAGTCTAAATAAAGATCAGCATGTGTATCCATACAAGCTGGTCAACAGAATAAGATCAATCTATACGGAAATGCCAAAACGTTTGGTTTTCCTAAAAACAAGGTTCACATTTCATCCACAAATAAAAATTGTCCAGTGGCCCGTGACAGAGTAAACCAGACATCCACAAACATTTAAATTAATGATTAATTGAATTATAATAAAGCGGTGCTTAAGGATTAATCGATAGATTGTATGATGTTTGACGCCGCTTTCAACAAGTTTTCAATTATATCACGGCATTTCCTTGGTAGGTCTACTACCGGTAATACTGGTCCAATTTATCTTGACACCAGTTAATCAGTCGTCATGCTAACCCCGCAACCTTCCTTGAGCGCCAAGGAGGGCAGCCGTTACAACCATTTGTTAAACTTGTTGGTATGACCTGGATATAGATCGAACCCGCGACCTCCCATATCCGAGGCGGACGCTCTACCTCTACACCGTCGGTGCTAAAGGAAAGTAACCCGTAGCTCTATCATTACACGTGTGGAAATATACCTAATTGCACTTGAATGTTTAAGGCCCCGAATAGAGTCGTTTAACCATATTTATATGATGCACGCAGAGTCAATTCCGACTACACGTATGCGTGTGCTGGTCTGGATCTAAACAAGATAGGTCGCATACCAGGGGCGTAGCTTTTCAATAATCAATGTGTAGGCCGTCTCGTGAGAAAATCAACATTGTGGACTCTGCGTAAAGTATCGACCCAGATCAACCTAAGCATGCCATACGGGCCTACCCGGATAGACACTTTTCACCTCCTGTGGATTTTCTGTTTCAAGAATAACTACTCTATACATCTATCCCCCTAAGACGGAATGTGTCGACCGGATCAGTCTGCGCGGACATCGCAGGCTGATCTGGTCGATACATTACGCAGATGTCTATCGCCGCAGCTACATTTTGGGGCATTTTGAGAAGAAATGTGTAGGCACGTGACTACAGTGCCTAAAGGGAGCTACGCCCCTGCATATTATGTCAACCAGTTGGTATAAACAGACCGCAAATCATTTAGTCTATGGTTGACCTTTGGCCAGTGTCCATAGACTTCAATGATGAGTGCACAAATATATGACGAACAGGAAAGATCCGGATCAGACTGTGCGTATGCGCGGACTGATCTGGATTTTTAACTGGGCGTAAAAGTCCAAAAGGGTGCTTATCGGGTAACCTGGCTCAACTGTTTGTTATCTTTTCTTTCAAGAAAAACAGGATGCAAATAACTCACGTTTACAAAATTACTATTATCATTGATATGCCTTCGTAAATGAATCTAACGTGCATCAATTTGCACGCAAACTTGATATTAACGTGATTCTAGAAAGATTGTCGTTCTTCTAATGAATCAATCTGTGTTTGATATGTTTGAAGAAACGATGCTACAATGTTAAAAACCAGGTCTCCGTCAAAATCATTGCGAAATCTTTTTCTCATTTAAATTACTGCGATTTTTACGTAATAATCAGTTACATTGAATGAATGATTAAAACGTTAAACATATTTGCCTGATTTTGACGTTAAAAGCGTCGCCGATTCAATCAGAAATCGATCTTATTTGATTTTGACGGAGATCTTTTTTTTTTAAAAATCCAAGTTAAGAAAGATTTCTGATATCCATGACCACTCAGGATACAGTTTGTGAAGGTTGCATTATCTCAAAGAAGTGGCCTTGAAACAAATTGGCGATGAAAATTACCAAGTGGAGACCGATCTCGTGGATAGGCCAATCTACACTGGATGAAATCACCAACTGAACATATTGATGCACAATGGTCCAAACCAAATGTATGGTATCTTTTGATGTTTCAATTTTACACAATTCATGTTTTAGTAATAACCAAGATTGGTGTAATTGATACTTATACATCTGGTATCCGGCAACTTTTCAAACGTAGACATGAGAAAACACACGTCAAATTCCGTTTTCACCCGGATCAGCCTAAGCATGCCACACATGCCTACCCGGATAGACACTTTTCGCCTCCTGTGGATTTTCTGTTTCAAGAATAACTACTCTATACATCTATCCCCCTAAGACGGAATGTGTCGGCCGGATCAGTCTGCGCGGACAGCGTAGGCTGATCTGGTCGATACATTACGCAGATGTCTATCGCCGCAGCTGCATGTTGGGGGCATTTTGAGAAAAGATGTATAGGCACGTGCCTACAGTGCCTAAAGGGAGCTACGCCCCTGCATACTATGTTCACCAGTTGGTATAAACAGACAACTTTTCAAACGTTAACATGAGAAAACACAAGTCAACTTTCGTTTTCACATTCTCACTTAAATTCAAAGCAGGTGCGTGTATTAAGAAAAAAGGCGTTGTAGGGTATTTTTTATAAAGAAAAAATAACTATTAACATGCACATGCAAACGGCTTAATTCCGAATAATGCAAATAATGAAAATGATAGCTCTTGGGAAAATAGGCCTTTTGACAATAAATGGATTATTACGGTTTTTACAGAAACTGAGCACTTTCAGCTGCACTATTTATCGAATATTTTGAGATATTTCGGCTATCTTTTTGTTGTCAACTTTGTTCTCCCCACGTGTGCTATCCGAGTAACTTATCACGAGTCATATTACATGTTATACTCTTAACCATTTCCCTCATACGCCAATTCTGCAGCAGACGACTTTGAACATATTTGTCAAAAAGTAGAAAAATCTCTATAATTGAATGGATAACCTATGACTAAAAGTGGAAAACATTGTGGCAAAAGGAGAAATTGCTCGTTCTGAGCAATTTCTTCTTTTGTCACTATGTTTTCAAAAAGCCGTCTGCTGCAGAGGCGTCAGAAAGCGTCTATATGAGGGAAAGGGTTAACATTGAGTGCCATGAAGAGAATCCATTACAACGTTTCCAAAGCTAGCCTAGTGTTCAATGCAAACAGCTAATATAAAAGTAGGAAAGTATATTCAGTGTGTGTATACCACGTGTCATATTTGCATGATCAGACAGCAATAATTGCTCTTGATAAGAATGTAAAAACAATGGTAACTTTTATATTTCTTCACCCTTTTTAATGAAACATGGCGCAGTCTACGTCGCTTACAAATGTCCTATCTCCGATTTTTTTTTTACAGAAGTAGTGTCACGGGTTCGATACCCGGTTGCGGCGACATTCTTTCGGGCGATGTTTTCCATTGCCTCTCACCTCTGATCTATGTGAGAAAGTAGTCAGTGGCTTCGAAAGAATGTTGTGTAAGTACTGGTGTGGGAAAGCCAGGAAAACATGGGTAGGTGCACTGACCGCCGTGATATGACCAAAGCTGTTGAAAGCGGCGTTAAACTCCAAACAAACAAAAAATCGACGAGCCTGTTCTCAAAATCCAGTTTCGATAATGCTCCGGGCTGTCTGCGTTATGCATTTTGAGAAAAGGTTCATCGAAGTGTTTGAAAAAACTAAACCACTCATCAAATTCCGTTGAAAAACCGGAGATAGGGTTTTCTTAGTGACGAAGACTGCGCCATGTTTCATTAAAAATGATGAAGAAATAGAAAAAGTTACCTTTGTTTTTTACATCTAAACCGAAGAAAAATATTTCTTTCCGCCGTAGCATTTGTGACGTAAAAGTCACGTTATACACACACTGATATTGAATGTGTGTGAAGTTGGCTCTGTGATCGGTCATCGGCCATCGGTGACAAAAATCGGAACGCCGACCTGGAACACCGAGCTCGGCCATCGGTGTTCGAATTTATATAACAATTTGAACGCCGACCTGGAATATCGAGCTCGTCCATCGGAATTCGAATTCTATAGTAATCTGAACGCCGACCTGGTACACCGAGCTCGGCCATCGGTGTTCGAATTTATATAGCAATTTGAACGCCGACCTGGAATATCGAGCTCGGTCATCGGAATTCGAATTCTATAGTAATCTGAACGCCGACCTGGTACACCGAGCTCGGCCATCGGTGTTCGAATTTATATAGCAATTTGAACACCGACCTGGAATATCGAGCTCGTCCATCGTTATTCTAATTCTATAGTAATCTGAACGCCGACCTGGTACACCGAGCTCGGCCATCGGTGTTCGAATTTATATAGCAATTTGAACGCCGACCTGGAAAATCGAGCTCGTCCATCGGAATTCGAATTCTATAGTAATCTGAACGCCGACCTGGTACACCGAGCTCGGCCATCGGTCTTCGAATTTATATAGCAATTTGAACGCCGACCTGGAATATCGAGCTCGGTCATCGGAATTCGAATTTTTATAGTAATCTGAACGCCGAGCTGGAACAACGAGCTCGGCCATCGGTGTTCGAATTTATATAGCAATTTTGAACGCCGACCTGGAATATCGAGCTCGTCCATCGTTATTCTAATTCTATAGTAATCTGAACGCCGACCTGATACACCGAGCTCGGCCATCGGTGTTCGAATTTATATAGCAATTTGAACAGCGACCTGGAATATCGAGCTCGGTCATCGGAATTCGAATTCTATAGTAATCTGAACGCCGACCTGGTACACCGAGCTCGGCCATCGGTGTTCGAATTTATATAGCAATTTGAACGCCGACCTGGAATATCGAGCTCGTCCATCGTTATTCTAATTCAATAGTAATCTGATCGCCGACCTGGTACACCGAGCTCGGCCATCGGTGTTCGAATTTATATAGCAATTTGAACGCCGACCTGGAATATCGAGCTCGTCCATCGGAATTCGAATTCTATAGTAATCTGAACGCCGACCTGGTACACCGAGCTCGGCCATCGGTGTTCGAATTTATATAGCAATTTGAACGCCGACCTGGAATATCGAGCTCGGTCATCGGAATTCGAATTCTATAGTAATCTGAACGCCGACCTGGTACACCGAGCTCGGCCATCGGTGTTCGAATTTATATAACAATTTGAACGCCGACCTGGAATATCGAGCTCGGCCATCGGAATTCGAATTTTTATAGTAATCTGAACGCCGAGCTGGAACGCCGAGCTCGGCCATCGGTGTTCGAATTTATATAGCAATTTGAACGCCGACCTGGAATATCGAGCTCGTCCATCGTTATTCTAATTCTATAGTAATCTGAACGCCGACCTGGTACACCGAGCTCGGCCATCGGTGTTCGAATTTTTATAGCAATTTGAACGCCGACCTGGAATATCGAGCTCGGTCATCGGAATTCGAATTTTTATAGTAATCTGAACACCGAGCTGGAACACCGAGCTCGGCCATCGGTGTACGAATTTATATAGCAATTTGAACGCCGACCTGGAATATCGAGCTCGGTCATCGGAATTCGAATTCTATAGTAATCTGAACGCCGACCTGGTACACCGAGCTCGGCCATCGGTGTTCGAATTTATATAGCAATTTGAACGCCGACCTGGAATATCGAGCTCGTCCATCGTTATTCTAATTCTATAGTAATCTGAACGCCGACCTGGTACACCGAGCTCGGCCATCGGTGTTCGAATTTATATAGCAATTTGAACGCCGACCTGGAATATCGAGCTCGTCCATCGGAATTCGAATTCTATAGTAATCTGAACGCCGACCTGGTACACCGAGCTCGGCCATCGGTCTTCGAATTTATATAGCAATTTGAACGCCGACCTGGAATATCGAGCTCGGTCATCGGAATTCGAATTTTTATAGTAATCTGAACGCCGAGCTGGAACACCGAGCTCGGCCATCGGTGTTCGAATTTATATAGCAATTTGAACGCCGACCTGGAATATCGAGCTCGTCCATCGTTATTCTAATTCTATAGTAATCTGAACGCCGACCTGATACACCGAGCTCGGCCATCGGTGTTCGAATTTATATAGCAATTTGAACACCGACCTGGAATATCGAGCTCGGTCATCGGAATTCGAATTCTATAGTAATCTGAACGCCGACCTGGTACACCGAGCTCGGCCATCGGTGTTCGAATTTATATAGCAATTTGAACGCCGACCTGGAATATCGAGCTCGTCCATCGTTATTCTAATTCAATAGTAATCTGATCGCCGACCTGGTACACCGAGCTCGGCCATCGGTGTTCGAATTTATATAGCAATTTGAACGCCGACCTGGAATATCGAGCTCGTCCATCGGAATTCGAATTCTATAGTAATCTGAACGCCGACCTGGTACACCGAGCTCGGCCATCGGTGTTCGAATTTATATAGCAATTTGAACGCCGACCTGGAATATCGAGCTCGGTCATCGGAATTTGAATTCTATAGTAATCTGAACGCCGACCTGGTACACCGAGCTCGGCCATCGGTGTTCGAATTTATATAACAATTTGAACGCCGACCTGGAATATCGAGCTCGGCCATCGGAATTCGAATTTTTATAGTAATCTGAACGCCGAGCTGGAACGCCGAGCTCGGCCATCGGTGTTCGAATTTATATAGCAATTTGAACGCCGACCTGGAATATCGAGCTCGTCCATCGTTATTCTAATTCTATAGTAATCTGAACGCCGACCTGGTACACCGAGCTCGGCCATCGGTGTTCGAATTTATATAGCAATTTGAACGCCGACCTGGAATATCGAGCTCGTCCATCGTTATTCTAATTCTATAGTAATCTGAACGCCGACCTGGTACACCGAGCTCGGCCATCGGTGTTCGAATTTATATAGCAATTTGAACGCCGACCTGGAATATCGAGCTCGTCCATCGGAATTCGAATTCTATAGTAATCTGAACGCCGACCTGGTACACTGAGCTCGGCCATCGGTGTTCGAATTTATATAACAATTTGAACGCCGACCTGGAATATCGAGCTCGGCCATCGGAATTCGAATTATATAGTAATCTTAACGCCGACCTGGTACACCGAGCTCGGCCATCGGTGTTCAAATTTATATAGCAATTTGAACGCCGACCTGGAATATCCAGCTCGGCCATCGGTGTTCGACTTTATATATCAATTTGAACGCCGACCTGGAATATCGACCTCGGCCATCAGAATTCGAATTTATATAGTAATTTGAACGCCGACCTTGTACACCGAGCTAGGCCATCGGAATTCGAATTTATATAGCAATCTGAACGCCGACCTGGTACACCGAGCTCGGCCATAGGTGTTCGAATTTTTATAGCAATTTGAACGCCGACCTGGAAAATCGAGCTCGTCCATCGGAATTCGAATTCTATAGTAATCTGAACGCCGACCTGGTACACCGAGCTCGGCCATCGGTCTTCGAATTTATATAGCAATTTGAACGCCGACCTGGAATATCGAGCTCGGTCATCGGAATTCGAATTTTTATAGTAATCTGAACGCCGAGCTGGAACAACGAGCTCGGCCATCGGTGTTCGAATTTATATAGCAATTTGAACGCCGACCTGGAATATCGAGCTCGTCCATCGTTATTCTAATTCTATAGTAATCTGAACGCCGACCTGATACACCGAGCTCGGCCATCGGTGTTCGAATTTATATAGCAATTTGAACAGCGACCTGGAATATCGAGCTCGGTCATCGGAATTCGAATTCTATAGTAATCTGAACGCCGACCTGGTACACCGAGCTCGGCCATCGGTGTTCGAATTTATATAGCAATTTGAACGCCGACCTGGAATATCGAGCTCGTCCATCGTTATTCTAATTCAATAGTAATCTGATCGCCGACCTGGTACACCGAGCTCGGCCATCGGTGTTCGAATTTATATAGCAATTTGAACGCCGACCTGGAATATCGAGCTCGTCCATCGGAATTCGAATTCTATAGTAATCTGAACGCCGACCTGGTACACCGAGCTCGGCCATCGGTGTTCGAATTTATATAGCAATTTGAACGCCGACCTGGAATATCGAGCTCGGTCATCGGAATTCGAATTCTATAGTAATCTGAACGCCGACCTGGTACACCGAGCTCGGCCATCGGTGTTCGAATTTATATAACAATTTGAACGCCGACCTGGAATATCGAGCTCGGCCATCGGAATTCGAATTTTTATAGTAATCTGAACGCCGAGCTGGAACGCCGAGCTCGGCCATCGGTGTTCGAATTTATATAGCAATTTGAACGCCGACCTGGAATATCGAGCTCGTCCATCGTTATTCTAATTCTATAGTAATCTGAACGCCGACCTGGTACACCGAGCTCGGCCATCGGTGTTCGAATTTTTATAGCAATTTGAACGCCGACCTGGAATATCGAGCTCGGTCATCGGAATTCGAATTTTTATAGTAATCTGAACACCGAGCTGGAACACCGAGCTCGGCCATCGGTGTACGAATTTATATAGCAATTTGAACGCCGACCTGGAATATCGAGCTCGGTCATCGGAATTCGAATTCTATAGTAATCTGAACGCCGACCTGGTACACCGAGCTCGGCCATCGGTGTTCGAATTTATATAGCAATTTGAACGCCGACCTGGAATATCGAGCTCGTCCATCGTTATTCTAATTCTATAGTAATCTGAACGCCGACCTGGTACACCGAGCTCGGCCATCGGTGTTCGAATTTATATAGCAATTTGAACGCCGACCTGGAATATCGAGCTCGTCCATCGGAATTCGAATTCTATAGTAATCTGAACGCCGACCTGGTACACCGAGCTCGGCCATCGGTCTTCGAATTTATATAGCAATTTGAACGCCGACCTGGAATATCGAGCTCGGTCATCGGAATTCGAATTTTTATAGTAATCTGAACGCCGAGCTGGAACACCGAGCTCGGCCATCGGTGTTCGAATTTATATAGCAATTTGAACGCCGACCTGGAATATCGAGCTCGTCCATCGTTATTCTAATTCTATAGTAATCTGAACGCCGACCTGATACACCGAGCTCGGCCATCGGTGTTCGAATTTATATAGCAATTTGAACACCGACCTGGAATATCGAGCTCGGTCATCGGAATTCGAATTCTATAGTAATCTGAACGCCGACCTGGTACACCGAGCTCGGCCATCGGTGTTCGAATTTATATAGCAATTTGAACGCCGACCTGGAATATCGAGCTCGTCCATCGTTATTCTAATTCAATAGTAATCTGATCGCCGACCTGGTACACCGAGCTCGGCCATCGGTGTTCGAATTTATATAGCAATTTGAACGCCGACCTGGAATATCGAGCTCGTCCATCGGAATTCGAATTCTATAGTAATCTGAACGCCGACCTGGTACACCGAGCTCGGCCATCGGTGTTCGAATTTATATAGCAATTTGAACGCCGACCTGGAATATCGAGCTCGGTCATCGGAATTTGAATTCTATAGTAATCTGAACGCCGACCTGGTACACCGAGCTCGGCCATCGGTGTTCGAATTTATATAACAATTTGAACGCCGACCTGGAATATCGAGCTCGGCCATCGGAATTCGAATTTTTATAGTAATCTGAACGCCGAGCTGGAACGCCGAGCTCGGCCATCGGTGTTCGAATTTATATAGCAATTTGAACGCCGACCTGGAATATCGAGCTCGTCCATCGTTATTCTAATTCTATAGTAATCTGAACGCCGACCTGGTACACCGAGCTCGGCCATCGGTGTTCGAATTTATATAGCAATTTGAACGCCGACCTGGAATATCGAGCTCGTCCATCGTTATTCTAATTCTATAGTAATCTGAACGCCGACCTGGTACACCGAGCTCGGCCATCGGTGTTCGAATTTATATAGCAATTTGAACGCCGACCTGGAATATCGAGCTCGTCCATCGGAATTCGAATTCTATAGTAATCTGAACGCCGACCTGGTACACTGAGCTCGGCCATCGGTGTTCGAATTTATATAACAATTTGAACGCCGACCTGGAATATCGAGCTCGGCCATCGGAATTCGAATTATATAGTAATCTTAACGCCGACCTGGTACACCGAGCTCGGCCATCGGTGTTCAAATTTATATAGCAATTTGAACGCCGACCTGGAATATCCAGCTCGGCCATCGGTGTTCGACTTTATATATCAATTTGAACGCCGACCTGGAATATCGACCTCGGCCATCAGAATTCGAATTTATATAGTAATTTGAACGCCGACCTTGTACACCGAGCTAGGCCATCGGAATTCGAATTTATATAGCAATCTGAACGCCGACCTGGTACACCGAGCTCGGCCATAGGTGTTCGAATTTTTATAGTAATCTGAACGCCGAGCTGGAACACCGAGCTCGGCCATCGCTGTTCGAATTTATATAGCAATTTGAACGCCGACCTGGAATATCGAGCTCGGTCATCGGAATTCGAATTTTTATAGTAATCTGAACGCCGAGCTGGAACACCGAGCTCGGCCATCGGTGTTCGAATTTATATAGCAATTTGAACGCCGACCTGGAATATTGAGCTCGTCCATCGTTATTCTAATTCTATAGTAATCTGAACGCCGACCTGATACACCGAGCTCGGCCATCGGTGTTCGAATTTATATAGCAATTTGAACAGCGACCTGGAATATCGAGCTCGGTCATCGGAATTCGAATTCTATAGTAATCTGAACGCCGACCTGGTACACCGAGCTCGGCCATCGGTGTTCGAATTTATATAGCAATTTGAACGCCGACCTGGAATATCGAGCTCGTCCATCGTTATTCTAATTCAATAGTAATCTGATCGCCGACCTGGTACACCGAGCTCGGCCATCGGTGTTCGAATTTATATAGCAATTTGAACGCCGACCTGGAATATCGAGCTCGTCCATCGGAATTCGAATTCTATAGTAATCTGAACGCCGACCTGGTACACCGAGCTCGGCCATCGGTGTTCGAATTTATATAGCAATTTGAACGCCGACCTGGAATATCGAGCTCGGTCATCGGAATTCGAATTCTATAGTAATCTGAACGCCGACCTGGTACACCGAGCTCGGCCATCGGTCTTCGAATTTATATAACAATTTGAACGCCGACCTGGAATATCGAGCTCGGCCATCGGAATTCGAATTTTTATAGTAATCTGAACGCCGAGCTGGAACACCGAGCTCGGCCATCGGTGTTCGAATTTATATAGCAATTTGAACGCCGACCTGGAATATCGAGCTCGGTCATCGGAATTCAAATTTTTATAGTAATCTGAACGCCGAGCTGGAACGCCGAGCTCGGCCATCGGTGTTCGAATTTATATAGCAATTTGAACGCCGACCTGGAATATCGAGCTCGTCCATCGTTATTCTAATTATATAGTAATCTGAACGCCGACCTGGTACACCGAGCTCGGCCATCGGTGTTCGAATTTTTATAGCAATTTGAACGCCGACCTGGAAAATCGAGCTCGTCCATCGGAATTCGAATTCTATAGTAATCTGAACGCCGACCTGGTACACCGAGCTCGGCCATCGGTGTTCGAATTTATATAGCAATTTGAACGCCGACCTGGAATATCGAGCTCGGTCATCGGAATTCGAATTTTTATAGTAATCTGAACGCCGAGCTGGAACACCGAGCTCGGCCATCGGTGTTCGAATTTATATAGCAATTTGAACGCCGACCTGGAATATCGAGCTCGTCCATCGTTATTCTAATTCTATAGTAATCTGAACGCCGACCTGGTACACCGAGCTCGGCCATCGGTGTTCGAATTTATATAACAATTTGAACGCCGACCTGGAATATCGAGCTCGGCCATCGGAATTCGAATTATATAGTAATCTTAACGCCGACCTGGTACACCGAGCTCGGCCATCGGTCTTCGAATTTATATAACAATTTGAACGCCGACCTGGAATATCGAGCTCGGCCATCGGAATTCGAATTTTTATAGTAATCTGAACGCCGAGCTGGAACACCGAGCTCGGCCATCGGTGTTCGAATTTATATAGCAATTTGAATGCCGACCTGGAATATCGAGCTCGGTCATCGGAATTCAAATTTTTATAGTAATCTGAACGCCGAGCTGGAACGCCGAGCTCGGCCATCGGTGTTCGAATTTATATAGCAATTTGAACGCCGACCTGGAATATCGAGCTCGTCCATCGTTATTCTAATTATATAGTAATCTGAACGCCGACCTGGTACACCGAGCTCGGCCATCGGTGTTCGAATTTTTATAGCAATTTGAACGCCGACCTGGAAAATCGAGCTCGTCCATCGGAATTCGAATTCTATAGTAATCTGAACGCCGACCTGGTACACCGAGCTCGGCCATCGGTGTTCGAATTTATATAGCAATTTGAACGCCGACCTGGAATATCGAGCTCGGTCATCGGAATTCGAATTTTTATAGTAATCTGAACGCCGAGCTGGAACACCGAGCTCGGCCATCGGTGTTCGAATTTATATAGCAATTTGAACGCCGACCTGGAATATCGAGCTCGTCCATCGTTATTCTAATTATATAGTAATCTGAACGCCGACCTGGTACACCGAGCTCGGCCATCGGTGTTCGAATTTTTATAGCAATTTGAACGCCGACCTGGAAAATCGAGCTTGTCCATCGGAATTCGAATTCTATAGTAATCTGAACGCCGACCTGGTACACCGAGCTCGGCCATCGGTGTTCGAATTTATATAGCAATTTGAACGCCGACCTGGAATATCGAGCTCGGTCATCGGAATTCGAATTTTTATAGTAATCTGAACGCCGAGCTGGAACACCGAGCTCGGCCATCGGTGTTCGAATTTATATAGCAATTTGAACGCCGACCTGGAATATCGAGCTCGTCCATCGTTATTCTAATTCTATAGTAATCTGAACGCCGACCTGGTACACCGAGCTCGGCCATCGGTGTTCGAATTTATATAGCAATTTGAACGCCGACCTGGAATATCGAGCTCGTCCATCGGAATTCGAATTCTATAGTAATCTGAACGCCGACCTGGTACACTGAGCTCGGCCATCGGTGTTCGAATTTATATAACAATTTGAACGCCGACCTGGAATATCGAGCTCGGCCATCGGAATTCGAATTATATAGTAATCTTAACGCCGACCTGGTACACCGAGCTCGGCCATCGGTGTTCAAATTTATATAGCAATTTGAACGCCGACCTGGAATATCCAGCTCGGCCATCGGTGTTCGACTTTATATATCAATTTGAACGCCGACCTGGAATATCGACCTCGGCCATCAGAATTCGAATTTATATAGTAATTTGAACGCCGACCTTGTTCACCGAGCTAGGCCATCGGAATTCGAATTTATATAGCAATCTGAACGCCGACCTGGTACACCGAGCTCGGCCATAGGTGTTCGAATTTTTATAGCAATTTGAACGCCGACCTGAAATATCGAGCTCGGCCATCGGAATTCGAACTTTTATAGTAATCTGAACGCCGACCTGGTACACCGAGCTCGGCCATCGGTGTTCAAATTTATATAGCAATTTGAACGCCGACCTGGAATATCGAGCTCGGCCATCGGAATTCGAATTTATATAGTAATCTGAACGCCGACCTGGTACACCGAGCTCGGCCATCGGTGTTCGAATTTATATAGTCATTTGAACGCCGACCTGGAATATCCAGCTCGGCCATCGGTGTTCGACTTTATATATCAATTTGAACGCCGACATGGAATATCGAGCTCGGCCATCGGAATTCGAATTTATATAGTAATTTGAACGCCGACCTTGTACACCGAGCTAGGCCATCGGAATTCGAATTTATATAGCAATCTGAACGCCGACCTGGTACACCGAGCTCGGCCATAGGTGTTCGAATTTTTATAGCAATTTGAACGCCGACCTGAAATATCGAGCTCGGCCATCGGAATTCGAACTTTTATAGTAATCTGAACGCCGAATTGGTACACCGAGCTCGGCCATCGGTGTTCGAATTTATATAGCAATTTGAACGCCGACCTGGAATATCGAGCTCGGTCTTCGGAATTCGAATTATATTGTAATCTGAACGCCGAGCTGGTACATCGAGCTCGGTCATCGATGTTCGAATTTATATATCAATTTGAACGCCGACCTGCAATATCGAGCTCGGCCATCGGAATTCGAATTATATAGTAATCTGAACGCCGATCTGGTACACCGAGCTCGGCCATCGGTGTTCGAATTGATATAGCCATTTGAACGCCGACCTGGAATATCGAGCTCGGCCATCGCTGTTCGAATTTATACAACAATTTGAACGCCGACCTGGAATATCGAGCTCGGCCATCGGAATTCGAATTTATATTGTAACCTGAACGCCGACCTGGTACACCGAGCTTGGCCATCGGTGTTCGAATTTATATAGCAATTTGAACGCCGACATGGAATATCGAGCTCGGCCATCGGTGTCCGAATTTATATAGTTATTTGAACGCCGACCTGAAATATCAAGCTCGGCCATCGGAATTAGAATTTATATAGTAATCTGAGCCCGGTTTTGTCAGGGGAATGAAAATCTCTTGCTGCTCCTGCAAGGCCATAACAACGAGTATTCCTTTGCCCTTGTATGTGTCACGGGAGTGGTGGAACTGACGGCCCGAGAAGGTACCGTTCGAGCCCGGTGTTGTCACGGGAATGGAAAACTTGCAGAGAGCCTGTGTCTGCGCCCGGTATTTTGTCATGCACGAAGCCGCAAAGCCACATCACAGAGTGCTAATTTCTTAACGAATAACTTGTATATTTATTTATCCATGTACATTAATTGAAATAACTGACACAATATTAGTAAACGTTATGACATCAAATTGAATGTTCTATTCATTTGCATGCGGATGATTGTATACAATGTTAGAAAATTAATATCTCGCCAGACCGTATGTCAACCGAAATATTAATTTTCGAAGGCTGTGAGTAGAAAATTCAAATTGATGAAAACCTATTACAACATAATTTTCCTGTTAGTATATACCATGCACTTTAAAGACAGAAAATGAACCTTATAGCATTTCGGAAAAGGTGTCAATCTATGCATCCTTGCTACTAGTATATCCTTCCAAGGTGTACTGCTTCACAGAAGTTACTTAAAAAACTAATGCGAGTGGTGTTTACGACAAGTGTAGATCCAGATAACACAGTGCAGGCACTTTGTGCTCTGGTGAGCTAAAAACGGACATTTGCTTGCACCCCCAAACAAACTAAAATACAAGAAATAAAAGATTCAGGTATTTACATACGAGCCGGGTTCTACGAAAACCAACGTCTTTAAATGCTATTTGTAACAAACGAGGTTAAAGATAAGTTTACTCATTCATACTTATATATCTCATTACAATGTATATTGTTTAACCAAAGGTTGTTTCTTCGGAGGTTCTAAAAGTGTTCTGCAAACAGTGTAGATTCAGACAATACAGCGCTGAATAGCAAACTGACCCGACTCTAGACTTTTCACAAAGGACCTTATGAGATTGGCACTGCTCAAATACATTTTAACTAGAAAATGGGGCAGGCAATTAGAAAACCGATCTTCTCGACTTTCAATCCAGCGAAGATCCAGATTAGGCTGCAGTCTGATCAAGATCTTTCATATTCGCTATAAAATCGTCTATGCATTCCTAAAGCTTCTTGAGAAGCACTCTGACCAACAATCGAATTTAAAAAATAGACTTTGAAGTTTATTTCAATTACTCTCACAATCTCCGAATGTCGGTTTTCGTACAACGCAGGGAGAATATCGCGCTGAGCATTTTGCAAATTATGATAATTAAATTCAATCTGCAGGATTTGAACTTTTGAAAACATTGTGTCTAAAGGAGAAATTGATTTTGCTTAGCAATTTCTCCTTTTGCCACACAGTTTTCAATTCTATTATATAATTTTCTTTCGGTTAAAGAGATTTACCATATATTTGTCTACATGCTTTCAAAGTTGTCTGCTGCAAAATTGGTGTTTATGGGAAAGGGTTAATTAAATTCTTTTTATAATGTACAACACACTAGAAAGACAAAAGTACAGAGTGATGCAGAGTCGAATAATAATGATAAGAATTTGCTCCTTCTCCAGCAATGTTTTGTGCATTGTTTAGAATTTACATGTTTCTTTATTAAAGGTTTAACCCTTTCCCACATACAACAAATCTGCAGCAAGATGACTTTGAATAAATTTAGTCAAAAGTATAGAAACTCTCTATAACTGAAGGAACAACAATTTAAAAAAGTTGAAATATTGTGGTAAAAGGAGAAATTGCTCATTATTAGCAATTTCTCCATTTGTCACAATGCTTTCAAAAGTCGTCTGCTGCAGAGGCGTCAAAAGGTGCGTGCATGAGGAAAAGGGTTAACTCATGTTTTCAAATTTTGTTTAATTACCTTTATTTACTTAAATATAATAAGACACCTCAAGACCAAATAAACATAAAAAACTTTCTGGATTCATAAACAAAATGGATTTTAATTTGGTAGGTGCATCAAAAGGCTTATGTTTGAATGTCTGACAGTGTAAAATATTTTTTTGTTATTTGTTTTGGAATCTAAACCATATGTTATGTCGTATAATGTGCAGACAAATAACTTGGCTAAAAGCTCTATTATAATGGCTATATAGCCGATTGCGAAGGTAAACAAAAGCAGAGCAGCAGTAGCAATTCAACCAACCAATCTTAATTCAGGTGTGTGAAGTTAGCGCGTAGATCGTAGATCGTAGCTCAACCAAAAATGTAATTGGCTGACATGGGTCGTAGATCGTAGCTCAACCACTTTAAAAACATTGCGAATTGGTTGTGCTGGGTCGTAGATCGTAGCTCAACCACTACAAAAACATTCAGAATTGGTTGAGCTGGGTCGTAGATCGTAGCTCAACCACTTTAAAAACATTGCGAATTGGTTGTGCTGGGTCGTAGATCGTAGCTCAACCACTACAAAAACATTCAGAATTGGTTGAGCTGGGTCGTAGATCGTAGCTCAACCATTTTAAAAACATTGCGAATTGGTTGTGCTGGGTCGTAGAACGTAGCTCAACCACTACAAAAACATTTTGAATTGGTTGAGCTGGGTCGTAGATCGTAGCTCAACCACTTAAAAACATTGCAACTTGGTTGTGCTGGGTCGTAGATCGTAGCTCAACCACTAGAAAAACATTCTGAATTGGTTGTGCTGGGTCGTAGATCGTAGCTCAACCATTTTAAAAACATTGCGAATTGGTTGTGCTGGGTCGTAGATCGTAGCTCAACCACTACAAAAACATTCAGAATTGGTTGAGCTGGGTCGTAGATCGTAGCTCAACCATTTTAAAAACATTGCGAATTGGTTGTGCTGGGTCGTAGATCGTAGCTCAAACACTACAAAAACATTCAGAATTGGTTGAGCTGGGTCGTAGATCGTAGCTCAACCATTTTAAAAACATTGCGAATTGGTTGTGCTGGGTCGTATATCGTAGCTCAACCACTACAAAAACATTCAGAATTGGTTGAGCTGGGTCGTAGATCGTAGTTCAACCACTTTAAAAACCTTGCGAATTGGTTGTGCTGGGTCGTAGATCGTAGCTCAAACACTACAAAAACATTCAGAATTGGTTGAGCTGGGTCGTAGATCGTAGCTCAACCATTTTAAAAACATTGCGAATTGGTTGTGCTGGGTCGTAGATCGTAGCTCAACCACTACAAAAACATTCAGAATTGGTTGAGCTGGGTCGTAGATCGTAGCTCAACCACTTTAAAAAACATTGTGAATTGGTTGTGCTGGGTCGTAGATCGTAGCTCAACCACTACAAAAACATTGAGAATTGGTTGAGCTGGGTCGTAGATCGTAGCTCAACCACTTAAAAACATTGCGAATTGGTTGTGCTGGGTCGTAGATCGTAGCTCAACCACTACAAAAACATTCAGAATTGGTTGAGCTGGGTCGTAGATCGTAGCTCAACCACTTAAAAACATTGCGAATTGGTTGTGCTGGGTCGTAGATCGTAGCTCAACCACTACAAAAACATTCAGAATTGGTTGAGCTGGGTCGTAGATCGTAGCTCAACCACTTTAAAAACATTGCGAATTGGTTGTGCTGGGTCGTAGATCGTAGCTCAACCACTACAAAAACATTGAGAATTGGTTGAGCTGGGTCGTAGATCGTAGCTCAACCACTTAAAAACATTGCGAATTGGTTGTGCTGGGTCGTAGATCGTAGCTCAACCACTATAAAAACATTGCGAATTGGTTGTGCTGGGTCGTAGATCGTAGCTCAACCACTACAAAAACATTGAGAATTGGTTGAGCTGGGTCGTAGATCGTAGCTCAACCACTTTAAAAACATTGCGAATTGGTTGTGCTGGGTCGTAGATCGTAGCTCAACCACTTTAAAAACATTGCGAATTGGTTGTGCTGGGTCGTAGATCGTAGCTCAACCACTTTAACAACATTGCGAATTGGTTGTGCTGGGTCGTAGATCGTAGCTCAACCACTAGAAAAAAACATTCTGAATTGGCTGACCTGGGTCATAGATCGTAGCTCAACCACTTTAAAAACATTCTGAATTGGCTGACCTGGGTCGTAGATCGTAGATCGTAGATTCCCACTGACACGTAATGCAGAGTATACGCATGCATATAACACATATATACATACCATACACACGCAAACACAGAACAAAACATCTCAGTAAGGATGTCCTTCGTAGTTGACCCGGACATTCCCACTGACATGTAATGCAGAGTATACTCATGCATATAAAACATGTATTGTTCTGTGTCCCGTGAAAAAAAAAAAAAAAAGTGTTCCACTCCATTGTGAAATGTTCGGGCTTCGACTGCCTTGATTAAGGCCTCTATGACGGAGTGCTCCCTTTAAATTACGCGGTAAACTCGGGTAGAAATTCGACTTACGGCCCTGGTAGCTGTCACGTGAAAAAAAGAAAAAAAAGTGTTCCACTCCATTGTGAAATGTTCGGGCTTCGACTGCCTTGACTAAGGCCTATAGGACGGAGTGCTCCCTATAAATTACGCGGGTAGAAATTCCACTTACGGCCCTGGTAGCTGTCCCGTGAAAAAAAAAAAATTGTTCCACTCCATTGTGAAATGATCAGTCTTCGACTGCCTTGACTAAGGCCTCTGTGACGGAGTGCTCCCTTTAAATTACGCGGTAAACTCGGGTACGGCCCTGGTAGCTGTCCCGTGAAAAAAAAAAAAGTGTTCCACTCCATTGTGAAATGATCAGTCTTCGACTGCCTTGACTAAGGCCTCTATGACGGAGTGCTCCATTTAAATTACGCGGTAAACTCGGGTACGGCCCTGGTAGCTGTCCCGTGAAAAAATAAAATGTGTTCCACTCCATTGTGAAATATTGGTCTTCGACTGCCTTGACTAAGGCCTCTATGACGGAGTGCTCCCTTTAAATTACGCGGTAAATTCAGGTAGAAATTCCACTAACGGCCCTGGTAGCTGTCTCGTGAAAAAAAAAAAAAGTGTTCCACTCCATTGTGAAATGTTCGGTCTTCGACTGCCTTGACTAAGGCCTCTATGACGGAGTGCTCCCTTTAAATTACGCGGTAAATTCAGGTAGAAATTCCACTTACGGCCCTGGTAGCTGTCTCGTGAAAAAAAAAAAAAAGTGTTCCACTCCATTGTGAAATGTTCGTGCTTCGTCTGCCTTGACTAAGGCCTCTATGACGAAGTGCTCCCTTTAAATTACGCGGTAAACTCGGGTAGAAATTCGACTTACGGCCCTGGTAGCTGTCCCGTGAAAAAAAAAAAAAGTGTTCCACTCCATTGTGAAATGTTCGTGCTTCGACTGCCTTGACTAAGGCCTCTATGACGGAGTGCTCCCTTCAAATTACGCGGTAAATTCAGGTAGAAATTCGACTTACGGCCCTGGTAGCTGTCACGTGAAAAAAAAATAAAAAAGTGTTCCACTCCATTGTGAAATGTTCGGTCTTCGACTGCCTTGACTAAGGCCTATTGGACGGAGTGCTCCCTATAAATTACGCGGGCAGAAATTCCACTTACGGCCCTGGTAGCTGTCCCGTGAAAAAAAAAAGTGGTCCCTCTCCATTGTGAAATGATCAGTCTTCGACTGCCTTGACTAAGGCCTCTATGACGGAGTGCTCCCTTTAAATTACGCGGTAAACTCGGGTAGAAATTCGACTTACGGCCCTGGTAGCTGTCCAGTGAAAAAAAAAAAAAAGTGTTCCACTCCATTGTGAAATGTTCGGGCTTCGACTGCCTTGACTCCCTTTAAATTACGCGGTAAATTCAGGTAGAAATTCGACTTACGGCCCTGGTAGCTGTCACGTGAAAAAAAGAAAAAAAAGTGTTCCACTCCATTGTGAAATGTTCGGGCTTCGACTGCCTTGACTAAGGCCTATAGGACGGAGTGCTCCCTATAAATTACGCGGGTAGAAATTCCACTTACGGCCCTGGTAGCTGTCCCGTGAAAAAAAAAAAAGTGTTCCACTCCATTGTGAAATGATCAGTCTTCGACTGCCTTGACTAAGGCCTCTATGACGGAGTGCTCCCTTTAAACTACGCGGTAAACTCGGGTACGGCCCTGGTAGCTGTCCCGTGAAAAAATAAAATGTGTTCCACTCCATTGTGAAATATTGGTCTTCGACTGCCTTGACTAAGGCCTCTATGACGGAGTGCTCCCTTTAAATTACGCGGTAAATTCAGGTAGAAATTCCACTTACGTCCCTGGTAGCTGTCTCGTGAAAAAAAAAAAAGTGTTCCACTCCATTGTGAAATGTTCGGTCTTCGACTGCCTTGACTAAGGCCTCTATGACGGAGTGCTCCCTTTAAATTACGCGGTAAATTCAGGTAGAAATTCCACTTACGGCCCTGGTAGCTGTCTCGTGAAAAAAAAAAAAAGTGTTCCACTCCATTGTGAAATGTTCGGTCTTCGACTGCCTTGACTAAGGCCTCTATGACGGAGTGCTCCCTTTAAATTACGCGGTAAATTCAGGTAGAAATTCCACTTACGGCCCTGGTAGCTGTCTCGTGAAAAAAAAAAAAAGTGTTCCACTCCATTGTGAAATGTTCGGTCTTCGACTGCCTTGACTAAGGCCTCTATGACGGAGTGCTCCCTTTAAATTACGCGGTAAATTCAGGTAGAAATTCCACTTACGGCCCTGGTAGCTGTCTCGTGAAAAAAAAAAAAAAGTGTTCCACTCCATTGTGAAATGTTCGTGCTTCGTCTGCCTTGACTAAGGCCTCTATGACGAAGTGCTCCCTTTAAATTACGCGGTAAACTCGGGTAGAAATTCGACTTACGGCCCTGGTAGCTGTCCCGTGAAAAAAAAAAAAAAGTGTTCCACTCCATTGTGAAATGTTCGTGCTTCGACTGCCTTGACTAAGGCCTCTATGACGGAGTGCTCCCTTTAAATTACGCGGTAAACTCGGGTAGAAATTCGACTTACGGCCCTGGTAGCTGTCCCGTGAAAAAAAAAAAAAAAAGTGTTCCACTCCATTGTGAAATGTTCGTGCTTCGACTGCCTTGACTAAGGCCTCTATGACGGAGTGCTCCCTTTAAATTACGCGGTAAACTCGGGTAGAAATTCGACTTACGGCCCTGGTAGCTGTCCCGTGAAAAAAAAAAAAAAAAAAGTGTTCCACTCCATTGTGAAATGTTTGTGCTTCGGCTGCCTTGACTAAGGCCTCTATGACGAAGTGCTCACTTTAAATTACGCGGTAAACTCGGGTAGAAATTCGACTTACGGCCCTGGTAGCTGTCTCGTGGAAAAAAAAAAAAGTGTTCCACTCCATTGTGAAATGTTCGTGCTTCGACTGCCTTGACTAAGGCCTCTATGACGGAGTGCTCCCTTTAAATTACGCGGTAAACTCGGGTAGAAATTCGACTTACGGCCCTGGTAGCTGTCCCGTGAAAAAAAAAAAAAAAGTGTTCCACTCCATTGTGAAATGTTCGTGCTTCGACTGCCTTGACTAAGGCCTCTATGACGGAGTGCTCCCTTTAAATTACGCGGTAAACTCGGGTAGAAATTCGACTTACGGCCCTGGTAGCTGTCCCGTGAAAAAAAATAAAAAAGTGTTCCACTCCATTGTGAAATGTTCGTGCTTCGACTGCCTTGACTAAGGCCTCTATGACGGAGTGCTCCCTTTAAATTACGCGGTAAACTCGGGTAGAAATTCGACTTACGGCCCTGGTAGCTGTCCCGTGAAAAAAAAAAAAAAAAAGTGTTCCACTCCATTGTGAAATGTTTGTGCTTCGACTGCCTTGACTAAGGCCTCTATGACGAAGTGCTCCCTTTAAATTACGCGGTAAACTCGGGTAGAAATTCGACTTACGGCCCTGGTAGCTGTCTCGTGGAAAAAAAAAAAGTGTTCCACTCAATTGTGAAATGTTCGTGCTTCGACTGCCTTGACTAAGGCCTCTATGACGGAGTGCTCCCTTTAAATTACGCGGTAAACTCGGGTAGAAATTCGACTTACGGCCCTGGTAGCTGTCCCGTGAAAAAGAAAAAAAAGTGTTCCACTCCATTGTGAAATGTTCGTGCTTCGACTGCCTTGACTAAGGCCTCTATGACGGAGTGCTCCCTTTAAATTACGCGGTAAACTCGGGTGGAAATTCGACTTACGGCCCTGGTAGCTGTCCCGTGAAAACAAAAAAAAAAAGTGTTCCACTCCATTGTGAAATGTTCGGGCTTCGACTGCCTTGACTAAGGCCTCTAGTACCGAGTGCTCCCTTTAAATTATGCGGTAAATTCGGATAGAAAGTTGACTTACGGCCCTGGTAGCTGTCCGTGAAAAAGAAAACAAAAAAAGTGTTCCACTCCATTGTGAAATGTTCCGGATTCGACTGCCTTGATTAAGGCCTCTAGGACGAAGTGCTCCCTTTAAATTACGCGGTAAACTCGGGTACGGCCCTGGTAGCTGTCCCGTGAAAAAATAAAAATGTGTTCCACTCCATTGTGAAATGTTCGGTCTTCGACTGCCTTGACTAAGGCCTCTATGACGGAGTGCTCCCTTTAAATTACGCGGTAAACTCGGGTAGAAATTCGACTTACGGCCCTGGTAGCTGTCCCGTGAAAACAAAAAAAAAAAGTGTTCCACTCCATTGTGAAATGCTCGGGCTTCGACTGCCTTGACTAAGGCCTCTACAGAACAAAACATGTCAGTAAGGATGTCCTTCGTAGTTGACACGGACATTCCTTCTGACACGTAATGCAGAGTATACGCATGCATATAAAACATATATACATACCATACACACGCACACAGATAACAAAACATGTCCGTAAGGATATCCTTCGTAGTTGACCTGGACATTCCCACTGACACGTAATGCAGAGTATACGCATGTATATATAACATATATACATACCATACACACGCAAACACAGAACAAAACATGTCAGTAAGGATATCCTTCGTAGTTGTCCCGGACATTCCCACTGACACGTAATGCAGAGTATACGCATGTATATAAAACATATATACATACCATACACACGCAAACACAGAACAAAACATGTCAGTAAGGATGTCCTTCGTAGTTGACCTGGACATCCCCACTGACACGTAATGCAGAGCAAACACAGAACAAAACATGTCAGTGAGGATGTCCTTAGTAGTTAACACGGACATGCAATGCAAAGCATACGTCTGCATATGGACACATATACATGTATATATAAAACATTGTATACCCATATAAGTGATGTGATATCCATGAAAACAATCTGGGAACAGTAAGAGTCACTCTTGGGGAGAGAAAATATCCTTTTCTCAAATTGTTATCAAGATATATTAAAATATGTCACATGCTCATTTACCAGGGACGGATCAAATATAGTATATGCATGACTAAATGGTGTTCTAGTGGTTGAGCTACGATCTACGACCCAGCTCAACCAATTTGCAATGTTTTCTAGTGGTTGAGCTACGATCTACGACCTAGGTCAGCCAATTCAGAATGTTTTTCTAGTGGTTGAGCTACGATCTACGACCCAGCACAACCAAGTTGCAATGTTTTTAAGTGGTTGAGCTACGATCTACGACCCAGCTCAACCAATTCAAAATGTTTTTGTAGTGGTTGAGCTACGATCTACGACCCAGCACAACCAATTCGCAATGTTTTTAAAATGGTTGAGCTACGATCTACGACCCAGCTCAACCAATTCTGAATGTTTTTGTAGTGGTTGAGCTACGATCTACGACCCAGCACAACCAATTCGCAATGTTTTTAAAGTGGTTGAGCTACGATCTACTACCCAGGTCAGCCAATTACATTTTTTTGGTTGAGCTACGATCTACGATCTACGCGCTCACTTCACACACCTTCTTAATTCGATGCTCGCCAAATGACATTAATGCTGAGTGCGAGGGTAAACAATCCCAACCATCCAAATCTTAATTCGAAACTGTCCAAACTGCTAGCCTACAATCTATAAATAGAATACATCTGAAATGGATTTTTTTTTTTATTCTTTTTATTTTTTAAGATTTTATTTTTATTTTTATATACCAGGTCGGTGTTCAGATTGCTATATAAATTCGAATGCCGATGACCAAGCTCAATATTCCAGGTCGGCGTTCAGATTGCTATGTAAATTCGAACACCGATGGCCGAGCTCGGTGTACCAGGTCGGCGTTCATTTTACTATATAAATTCGAACACCGATGGCCGAGCTAGATATTCCAGGTCGGCGTTCAAATGGCTATATAAATTCGAACACCGATGGCCGAGCTCGGTGTACCAGGTCGGCGTTCAAATTGCTATATAAATTTGAACAGCGATGGCCGAGCTCGGTGTTCCAGGTCGGCGTTCAAATTGCTATATAAATTTGAACGCCGACCTGGTACACCGAGCTCGGTGTTCCAGGTCGGCGTTCAGATTACTATATAAATTTGAATTCCGATGGCCTAGCTCGATATTCCAGGTCGGCGTTCAGATTGCTATATTAATTCGAACACCGATGGCCGAGCTCGGTGTACCAGGTCGCCGTTCAGATAACTATATGAATTCGAATTCCGATGGCCGAGCTCGATATTCCAGGTCGGCGTTCAAATTGCTATATAAATTCAAACGCCGACCTGGTACACCGAGCTCGGTGTTCCAGGTCGGCGTTCAGATTACTATATAAATTTGAATTCCGATGGCCTAGCTCGATATTCCAGGTCGGCGTTCAAATTGCTATATAAATTCGAACACCGATGGCCGAGCTCGGTGTTCCAGCTCGGCGTTCAGATTACTATATCAATTCGAATTCCGATGACCGAGCTAGATATTCCAGGTCGGCGTTCAAATTGTTATATAAATTCGAACACCGATGGCCGAGCTCGGTGTTCCAGGTCGGCGTTCAGATTACTATAGAATTCGAATTCCGATGGCCGAGCTAGATATTCCAGGTCGGCGTTCACATTGTTATATAGATTCGAACACCGATGGCCGAGCTCGGTGTACCAGGTCGGCGTTCAGATTACTATATAAATTTGAATTCCGATGGCCGAGCTCGATATTCCAGGTCGGCGTTCAAATTGATATATAAATTCGAACAGCGATGGCCGAGCTCGGTGTTCCAGGTCGGCGTTCAGATTACTATATAAATTCGAATTCCGATGGCCGAGCTCGATATTCCAGGTCGGCGTTCAAATTGTTATATAAATTCGAACACCGATGGCCGAGCTCGGTGTACCAGGTCGGCATTCAGATTACTATATAAATTTGAATTTCGATGGCCTAGCTCGATATTCCAGGTCGGCGTTCAAATTGCTATATAAATTCGAACACCGATGGCCGAGCTCGATGTTACAGCTCGGCGTTCAGATTACTATATATATTCGAATTCCGATGGCCGAGCTAGATATTCCAGGTCGGCGTTCAAATTGTTATATAAATTCGAACACCGATGGCCGAGCTCGGTGTACCAGGTCGGCGTTCAGATTACTATATATATTCGAATTCCGATGGCCGAGCTAGATATTCCAAGTCGGCGTTCAAATTGTTATATAAATTCGAACACCGATGGCCGAGCTCGGTGTACCAGGTCGGCGTTCAGATTACTATATGAATTTGAATTCCGATGGCCGAGCTCGATATTCCAGGTCGGCGTTCAAATTGATATATAAATTCGAACAGCGATGGCCGAGCTCGGTGTTCCAGGTCGGCGTTCAGATTACTATATAAATTCGAATTCCGATGGCCGAGCTCGATATTCCAGGTCGGCGTTCAAATTGCTATATAAATTCGAACACCGATGGCCGAGCTCGGTGTTCCAGCTCGGCGTTCAGATTACTATATATATTCGAATTCCGATGGCCGAGCTAGATATTCCAGGTCGGCGTTCAAATTGTTATATAAATTCGAACACCGATGGCCGAGCTCGGTGTACCAGGTCGGCGTTCAGATTACTATATGAATTTGAATTCCGATGGCCGAGCTCGATATTCCAGGTCGGCGTTCAAATTGATATATAAATTCGAACAGCGATGGCCGAGCTCGGTGTTCCAGGTCGGCGTTCAGATTACTATATAAATTCGAATTCCGATGGCCGAGCTCGATATTCCAGGTCGGCGTTCAAATTGCTATATAAATTCGAACACCGATGGCCGAGCTCGGTGTTCCAGCTCGGCGTTCAGATTACTATATATATTCGAATTCCGATGGCCGAGCTAGATATTCCAGGTCGGCGTTCAAATTGTTATATAAACTCGAACACCGATGGCCGAGCTCGGTGTACCAGGTCGGCGTTCAGATTACTATATGAATTTGAATTCCGATGGCCGAGCTCGATATTCCAGGTCGGCGTTCAAATTGATATATAAATTCGAACAGCGATGGCCGAGCTCGGTGTTCCAGGTCGGCGTTCAGATTACTATATAAATTCGAATTCCGATGGCCGAGCTCGATATTCCAGGTCGGCGTTCAAATTGTTATATAAATTCGAACACCGATGGCCGAGCTCGGTGTACCAGGTCGGCATTCAGATTACTATATAAATTTGAATTTCGATGGCCTAGCTCGATATTCCAGGTCGGCGTTCAAATTGCTATATAAATTCGAACACCGATGGCCGAGCTCGGTGTTCCAGCTCGGCGTTCAGATTACTATATATATTCGAATTCCGATGGCCGAGCTAGATATTCCAGGTCGGCGTTCAAATTGTTATATAAATTCGAACACCGATGGCCGAGCTCGGTGTACCAGGTCGGCGTTCAGATTACTATATATATTCGAATTCCGATGGCCGAGCTAGATATTCCAAGTCGGCGTTCAAATTGTTATATAAATTCGAACACCGATGGCCGAGCTCGGTGTACCAGGTCGGCGTTCAGATTACTATATGAATTTGAATTCCGATGGCCGAGCTCGATATTCCAGGTCGGCGTTCAAATTGATATATAAATTCGAACAGCGATGGCCGAGCTCGGTGTTCCAGGTCGGCGTTCAGATTACTATATAAATTCGAATTCCGATGGCCGAGCTCGATATTCTAGGTCGGCGTTCAAATTGCTATATAAATTCGAACACCGATGGCCGAGCTCGGTGTTCCAGCTCGGCGTTCAGATTACTATATATATTCGAATTCCGATGGCCGAGCTAGATATTCCAGGTCGGCGTTCAAATTGTTATATAAATTCGAACACCGATGGCCGAGCTCGGTGTACCAGGTCGGCGTTCAGATTACTATATGAATTTGAATTCCGATGGCCGAGCTCGATATTCCAGGTCGGCGTTCAAATTGATATATAAATTCGAACAGCGATGGCCGAGCTCGGTGTTCCAGGTCGGCGTTCAGATTACTATATATATTCGAATTCCGATGGCCGAGCTAGATATTCCAGGTCGGCGTTCAAATTGTTATATAAATTCGAACACCGATGGCCGAGCTCGGTGTACCAGGTCGGCGTTCAGATTACTATATATATTCGAATTCCGATGGCCGAGCTAGATATTCCAAGTCGGCGTTCAAATTGTTATATAAATTCGAACACCGATGGCCGAGCTCGGTGTACCAGGTCGGCGTTCAGATTACTATATGAATTTGAATTCCGATGGCCGAGCTCGATATTCCAGGTCGGCGTTCAAATTGATATATAAATTCGAACAGCGATGGCCGAGCTCGGTGTTCCAGGTCGGCGTTCAGATTACTATATAAATTCGAATTCCGATGGCCGAGCTCGATATTCCAGGTCGGCGTTCAAATTGCTATATAAATTCGAACACCGATGGCCGAGCTCGGTGTTCCAGCTCGGCGTTCAGATTACTATATATATTCGAATTCCGATGGCCGAGCTAGATATTCCAGGTCGGCGTTCAAATTGTTATATAAATTCGAACACCGATGGCCGAGCTCGGTGTACCAGGTCGGCGTTCAGATTACTATATGAATTTGAATTCCGATGGCCGAGCTCGATATTCCAGGTCGGCGTTCAAATTGATATATAAATTCGAACAGCGATGGCCGAGCTCGGTGTTCCAGGTCGGCATTCAGATTACTATATAAATTTGAATTTCGATGGCCGAGCTAGATATTCCAGGTCGGCGTTCAAATTGTTATATAAATTCGAACACCGATGGCCGAGCTCGGTGTACCAGGTCGGCATTCAGATTACTATATAAATTTGAATTTCGATGGCCTAGCTCGATATTCCAGGTCGGCGTTCAAATTGCTATATAAATTTGAACACCGATGGCCGAGCTCGGTGTTCCAGCTCGGCGTTCAGATTACTATATATATTCGAATTCCGATGGCCGAGCTAGATATTCCAGGTCGGCGTTCAAATTGTTATATAAATTCGAACACCGATGGCCGAGCTCGGTGTACCAGGTCGGCGTTCAGATTACTATATGAATTTGAATTCCGATGGCCGAGCTCGATATTCCAGGTCGGCGTTCAAATTGATATATAAATTCGAACAGCGATGGCCGAGCTCGGTGTTCCAGGTCGGCGTTCAGATTACTATATAAATTCGAATTCCGATGGCCGAGCTCGATATTCCAGGTCGGCGTTCAAATTGCTATATAAATTCGAACACCGATGGCCGAGCTCGGTGTTCCAGGTCGGCGTTCAGATTACTATATATATTCGAATTCCGATGGCCGAGCTCGATATTCCAGGTCGGCGTTCAAATTGATATATAAATTCGAACACCGATGGCCGAGCTCGGTGTTCCAGGTCGGCGTTCCGGTTTTTGTCACCGATGGCCGATGACCGATCACAGAGCCAACTTCACACACATTGATATTGATAGGATATAAACTTCCTAATGTTTTTGTTTATTGTTCATGTTCTGCACGGTTTCCAAAAAAGATTTATTACAATAAGTGTATACAATACATGTAAGAATTACTTTTCAAATAAGATAAACGACGTTGATAGAATCGTGTTACAGAACAATTAAAGTAATAACCCATATGTTGATTGAGAGCCACAAACAATGTAAAACGATGAAACTAGTTTATTCCATTATATCATTTCATTGGTTAAAGACTGGGCCAATAGTCATGTTATACAGCTACGTCTAACGAGTCTAACATATTGCTGTAGACCCTGACCAGACGTCGAGCTGAAAACAAAAACGGATTATTTGAGACTACACTGTTGGTAACCCAGTACAAGACCCCCCCCCCCCCCCCCCCCCCCCCCCTCTTCTCACTATTACGAGTATAGGTCCCAAACATTGACCTGATCCTGACCTTCGTGCAAATATGCATGACAGTCACATATACGAACATTTTTTTAACTTTTTTACACAAGTAGTAGTAGATTTGTTCACGTATGGTTTCGTAATGCAAATCACAAATAATGAAAATACATGATCGTCAACATTTGACATACCTTAACACAAAGGTCAGGATCAGGTCGATAATGTCGAGCAATTACTTCCATACTCATAATTTATAACCGAAGGATTTCAAAATGAGAACATTTACTCTCCAAAGAAATGGCTAATAATGGTCATACAATATCTTCAATCACATCTCTTCATTTGAAGTGCAGTGAACTGAATTCAATTGATATTCTTAACCCTTTTCTCACATATATACGCTTTCTGGCGCCTTTGCAGCAGGTGACGTTTGAAAACAATGTGACAAACAGAAGACATTTCTCAAAGAGAGCAATATCTTATTTTGCCACAACTTTCTAAGGTAATTTCTTTCATTTATAGAGATTTTAAATGTTTTTGCCACAGAGTCGTCTGCGGCAATTTGTTGTATGCGGGCAAAGATTAATCCTCAGTCAAACTCACAAATAGTGAAAATACATGCTCGTTAAAATATTACATATCTTTACACAAGTATCAGGATCCTGTGGATAATGTCGACCACTAACTTTAATAATCATGATTTATAACCGTCATACGAGCCGTCCCACGTGAAAACCAACATTGTGGACTCCGCGTAAAGTATCGAACCGGATCAGCCTAAGCATGCCGCGCAAGCTTATCCGGTTATACACTTTTCACTTCCTCTGAATTTTCTATTTCAGGAATCAGTACTCTATACCGCTATCACCCTGAGACAGAATGTGTCGACCCGGATCAGTCTGCGCTGTCCGCGCCGGCTGATCTGGGTTGATACATTACGCTGAGGCCATAATGTTTGTTTTTTCGCGGGACAGCTCATCTATTTTACTTCGATTACGTCTCTTCATTGTAAATGCAGTGAAAGTAGTCCCAATTTTCCACTGTGCGGCGATTATTTGCGCATGCGTGTTATCATGAAACAAATCACAATTAATGAAAATGCATGTTCGTCAAAATGTTACATAACCAACTGTGTACAAAGGTCAGCATCAGGTCAATAATGTCGAGCGATAACGTCAATGATTAATCTTTATAACTGAAGGATGTCAAAATGAGAAAATTGAATCTCCACTGAATGGCTCATAATGGCCATACATTTTCTTCAATTACGTCTCTTCAATTAAAGTAACCTTTTTGCGAATCATTCAGAAAATAGAATTTCGTCGATTAGTTCTATTCTTTTACTGTTTGCCGTTCAACATTCGTTTTTATACAGACGTCTTTTGACTGCTCTTCAGTAGACCACGTTTGAAACTGTTGTTAGAAAAATTAAATATCCCTCCTTTTCACAAACTCTTTGTACCTCAATTTGTTATTTTTGTTCAGGAGTGGAGTTACCTTTGCGGCGTTTTCTAAGGCATTTTTAACAAGTCTTAAATCCATTACTGGACACATTTAAACAAAGGGATCTGAGTTTACAATGCATCCACGATGCTTGTTGAATGCTTTTTTGACGCATAAGCGAATATTGTAGAACCTGATCAGACTGAAAAACTATAAAACGTTCACCCAGTGCTCAAGTATCTGATTGGTCTGAAGCAAATTCATTGTCGAAATTGCCAAACATAATTCTTATTATGATCAAAGCGTTCCTTTCTAAGCATAAATACAGTTTTCCAGAGCTTCGGGGCCAACTTGCACGGTTCCGCAGGATGATCACGATATATACAATGTCCTGAGGTTTGCCATTTTCTTGACTCAGATTGTTCGAAAGCTGACAACGACTCTGATTTGTACATATCAGATGAACAGCTAACAGAAAATCATGATTTTTAAAAGTTTACAGTACCTAGCCTCCTTTCCAACAATATTTATAATTATTATCATACATTGTAACTATGTAGATATTGTGAGGAAGCAAGTGTGATCCCCTGATATAATTGACTTTTCTTTTCCAAATTGTCAGTCGCAAAATATCTTAGATATTAGGTAATACCTGTATGAACGGTTTTCAGGGAAAACCGACCTACCTTTTGTACTCTTGTCTGTTGATGGAGGTTATGATGGTGAGCAAGTGTAGTAAGTTTCAAAGCAATGTCTCTAATGGTTTTGAAAAATAAGTGAGGTGGCACAACACACTTAATCAAGGTGTGACTCCAACGCCGACGCCGACGCCGAGGCGAGTAGTATAGTAAGACTTTTCTTCGAAATGTCGAGCTAAAAGCCTCCGAAAACGCTGACCACGTGGATCATAAATAGCATGTATCAATTTAACTCTTTCACTGTCGAAATTTCACAAAGTCAACTCGTCGTTGTTGAACATTGGATCACTCAGTTTTTCGTTCAATAGGAAATTTTTGTAAAATTTAATGTCTAAGTGGCAAACAATGCAGATTTCAGGAGAGACAGCTCGTTACGAGCTGTCTCACCTGAATCTGCATTGTTTGCACAACAAAAAATGCATTGTCTTTGGCAACGACAGAGTTTATTTCCACTCGTAATTTTTAAGTAAAGGTTGATTTTCATGTAACACGGTTAAAACATATACCTTGGCAGTAGTTCTTTGTTAAAACTACTATTTATCCCTACCTACATCACTGTCACCTCAGTTTATCAAACATACTATAAACTAGGAAAACGAAAAAATTAAGCAAATAAAACAAGCATATCAGTAGAAGTTACATATGTAGACACGCTAATTTAACATTTAGAGAAAAGGGGATATTTCTCATCGTAAGCAATATCTCCTTTCTCTACGATGTTTCTACTAATGCAAGTATGAAGACATGCTATTAAAACATTTGGAAAAATGGACATATTGTCCATTATGCGCAACTTCTCCTTTCACTACAATGTTTCAACAAATCGAATATTAAAAATTTAGCTAATCATTAACGATATATCATTTCTCTACGATAGTTCTCCTTATGCAGGTATAGTATGGATAGATGATAGTAAAACATTTAGGAAAAAAGAAGATATCGCTCATTATGAGCAACACCTCCATTTTCTACAATATTTCCACAAGTCGTAAATGAAACATGTTGCTATGACGAACTGTTCAACATATAACCTACCCATTGGTAAGCGTCGAATTTCTTTCTTCTTGCTGAGAACATAATTCCTATTGCACAGAATAAATATTAAAAACCAAACTTTTCGCCTGTGATACATTGCTTCGTAATCGTTGACGACACACGAATAATTTACATCCAATATCTTTCAGGAATTACCGTTGACGCGAACAATAAATAATTGATTTAACTAATTGTCCAATAGCTTCATTAAGAAATCACAGCGGTAAACATTTGTTAATCTCGAGAAACTGGAGTACTTTATTTACCAGGCATGCGTCGTAAAATGTCGTTTGATATCGCGCTCATTTGCAATATGTCGCAGGGACGCACTATACAATTTAGTAGTTCGTTTATCTCTCCGTCAAGATTGGAGAGAGAAAAAAGAAATGAGAACATAATAACAAAAAAAAAATGTACCACGTTTCACAAATCACTTTCTAAATAAGACTGTCCGGGCGTTAAGTTGGGCACAGATTGTTTTATTTGGTCACAATTTTTCACAAGACTGGCTTCAGTCAGATTTCTAATTCCGTATCAAACTTGGTGCGTGACAGACTCGAGCGGATTAGGTTTCGAGACCAATTACTGTCCCGGACGCGGGAAGCTCGTGTTGTTTGCGTGAGATTTACACTTTATATGGGCGCCCGTCAAGCCAAAGTGGACCTCACGTCTTCGCAATTATGTCGGCGAATTTGGTGCTTATTGGCAGCGTCAACGAGAGGCTATACTTCGAGCTCTTCGTCAGAAACAGCGTTAGTACATATATTATATAGCAACGAAATATTAAGGATTAATTGTGACTTTACGAATGCGCAGGCTAGCCAAAGTCCTGAATGGTAGCACACAGGAGCGATACGGAGCATTTTCCATGGTCTAAACTCCTTATTTGACATTCAAGTCCTATGTTGTCTGTACTCAAAAGGATCGTCTCTGAGAGACGATTCTTTTGAGTACCCACAACATAGGATTTCATTGAGTAATAAGAGAGATATTGTGGTGAAAAGACCTGTTCACTCCCTCTTATCTAGTTCGCTCGGTCATTAGCATACATTTATACAATGGGTTCCAGTTCGATTGGCGCGTTCCAGTTTATATCGGTGCCATTACATTATTCACTCGGGTTAATGACAGTTAGGGCTCGAAGATGCAATTTCATAAATATAGACTTGGGGAGATTATCCTAAAAGCTTTTCTCGAAGCGAAAGTCGTTTTTATTATTAATATATTGCGCAGAAAGAGGCATATGACGTGAACGATTCCTTCTGAATCCTAACGTAAACTATATAGTCGCTCCCAACCCCTCCCTATCATTATTCGTTGCCTAGGAATAAAAATTTGCCACCGTCATTAAGTTTTTTATAAATGATAGTCTTCGTTATAATTTATTAGTCTCAGATTCTTGTTAAAAATTACTTGTTAATGTTGTTTTGTACTTTAAATCTGCGGCACGAAGTATTGGCGTTCATAATGTATTCTGAATTGATGATGGTGTCTCACATTAGCAACACCTATATTGGATCAAGTTCTTTGGTTCAAATCCCTCGATGAGCGGGTTCGGCCTTTGTTATTTTTGCAAATGTTTGTTCGCCACTTGCAGCCGAGCCTCGGTACCTCAGTCGGTAGCGACTCGGGCTGTTATGTGTTCGATCCCCAACTCGGTCAACTTTCTTTCCTAAGATTGAGTCTAAAAGTCACTGTGACATGCGTCATTGGTCGTCCAACAAAGGGCTAACAGTCTTTGTGGAAAAGTAGCCAGTTGCTTGGAAAGTATGTTGTGTAGAGTACTGGTTTGAAAAAGCAAAGACACATGATAATGTGAACTGGCCGCCCTGATATAATAAATTGTTGAAAATGGCGTTAAACACAAATTAATTAATCAATCGCTATTTGCAGGATTAGAGCAGTTATATCCTGACGTGGCCTGGGAAAATTACCGGTACTTCCGGTACAGTTTGCATGCCATCGACGAATCGGCTGTTTGCTTTCCTCGCAGTCCTTGGCCTTTGATGCAATTACATGTAGATTAAGCATCAACGACTTCACTAGTGGCATACATGTCTGTCGATAGGACGATTTTACTCCTATCATCATTCCCAGCACAAATTTTGACCGACATGACATGGATCGTAGCAAAGCAAACCGTCTGCCTGGCATTGATCCCTACGCTGCGATTTATGTATACAAATGAAACCAGTTATGTTTAGCTTGTGCAACCAGTATAGAGCTAGACCATCCGGCGCGTCTCAACCGTTTTACATGGCTCTATAATGTCGGCATCTTTATCTTGATATAACTAATATTGGCTATGGATTCTTCCAAATCCAAATCCAGACAAGTCCATTTTAATTTCATCATTGAAAAAGGCTGAAAGCTTGATGATCTGGTAGTATTCATCACATTCATCACTATCTTAATTCAAAATTGTTAACTTTTTAAAAGCCAAAACTGACTGACGCACGCGATTTGGCGCTACTATAAAAGGCAAACCATCTTTTTGTTTTTTCTGAGTCCTTCTCGGTGATTGCTTTCTTGGTGCACCGCGACATTTCCACGAAATGTGTGAGTGATGCGATAGATACCGCCCATAAGCGTCTGAATTATATCTCTGGCTGTTTAATGAGGTCTGGACACGACTGACCACTGTTCCTCGTTATGGCCATTGACACTGTCTGTCCATTCTCATAAATTCAGCCGAGCTACAGGATGATCGGACCCGCGGAGGTCTTGAATTATTGATAGGTGTTGCTAGTATACGTTAACATCTGCGGTGTTCTAGATTTAATAGTCGACGAGTGTTGGTACAAGCTTTAACTTGATTGGTCGATTCGACCAGCACACCGTGTGTTAGGACAATCTGAATACTGCCCCAAGTCCAAGCCAAAATGTTGGTGAAATCGTTGTTTGATTTCAATTGCAACGTTTTCTAACTTGAAAATCAGTATACATTTATATAATTTTTTACAGCTTTCACAACCGTTAAAATCCGGTGCATTCTATTAAAAACAGAATTCAAATAACAATTTAACTGAGCGAATTTGAACGTTTTTAAGACTTCCATTGTATTTTGCCGTAAGATAAGACGCCGTTTTAAATCAGAAAACAATTTCAACTGATTCTGACTAAGACCCGGATTTAACCGTGTTATAGTGGTGATGAGAATGTTTCCAAGTGTAGAATGAAAGTAATCGTTCGACGATGCATTGATTACTGTGATGAAACATATCTTATAGGCAGAATGATGAATTAATTCCAAACTATTCCAAACTGTTTGTTCATTCTGGTTTTACGCCGCTTTCCCAAAGGTCCCGTGGGAGCGACGTCAACCTATTGCCACAAACACACAGGAAGCAAGAACTGGTTGCGTATCCAGAATTCAACGATCCAGAGAGACAATCATTTGCTTCACAATCGATGTACAGTCACACCTTTGCTAAAGACCACCTTCGAAAAACAATTCCCTTTCTTTAGTTTCCCAATTTTTACTCATGTTCTGCATACATGGCCCTACAATTAAAGACCAACTGTGAACAAAGACCAGATTGTTACCCTCCCATGGGTGGTCTTTATACACAGGTTCCACAGCATATCAACCAAGTTTAAATTAAAATCATTCACCATAGTTAATCAAACATTCTATAAACTTGTACTAAAGAGAAGAAGAAAGAGACCAAGGTAAAATCAAAGGAGCCTTCCGGCGAGAAAACCAACATTATGGCCTCTGCGTAATGTATCGAGCAAGATCAGCCTGCGCAGTCTGGCTCGATAGAGGGGATAGAGGTATAGAGTAATGACTCCTGAAAGGCAAAACCCACATGAGGCGAAAAGTGTCTACCCGGGTTAACCTGCGCGGCATGTCCACAATGTTGGTTTTCTCGCGGAACGGCTCATATCAATATATCTGCGTAATGTATCGACCAGATCAGCCTGCGCTGTCCGCGCAGACTGATCCGGCCGACACATTCCGTCTAAGGGGGGATAGATAGAGTAGTGATTCCTGAAACAGAAAATCCACAGGAGGCGAAAGGTGTCCTTCCGGGTAAGCCTATCCGGGTCGATACTTTACGCAGAGTCCACACTGTTTTTTTTTTTTCGCGGGAGCGGCTCAAATGATCTTTTATCATCAACAATTAGAGACGAAAAGTGAGGCCCTCACATGCATTGTTTGGGATAGAAATCGAAAACATTTTATAATGATTAGTAATAGGCACTCAAGCCTGTGATAAAGACCACCTTGGAATAGCGATTCCCTGTATATAGCGACCACGATTTTAGTTTCCTAATTACTTATTTTCTGCATAAATGACCCTGCAATTCAAGACCACCTGTGAACAAAGACCCATAATGCTGTGTTCCCATGGGTGGTCTTTATACACAGGTTCGACTGTAGTTAAAATATATCGATAATGATGCTGATAAAACCTTTTATAATTCTGTTCTAATTCATATTTCATATTTAACTTCCAAATGCATACATTTGATTGATTCAGCTTCCTTCAAATCATAAGAATTCGTTTTAAAGACTTATTTCGTAATAAATCAAATTGCGGGAAATCACAACAGGAAACGGAATAATTGCTGTGGCAAACGACCAACTTGGTTTTAAATTGTATGTTTATACAATACATCAGACTTTCTATTTAATAATTTCCGTCAATAAAACCGAAATATCAGTGATTCAATGAAGAAATGTCATAATTTGATATGCAGAACAATATTCGGAATAATGGAAGATCGCCAAGGATATAAAACGATTACGTCAAGTTAGGCCCCCGAAATTTGCTCCGCGCCATGAACGGCTGGCACGTTATTCTTCTGTAAACAATTTAGACATAGATTAGGATGTCCGTAAACACAGACTTTCATGAACCCACACAATGTGGATAAATCAATATTAAAGAGGGTCGGTCATTGAAGGAGCAATCGTGTCAAAAACTTGATTAAAATTCATCGAAAGATTAGAAATTCTTTGTTGACGACGACAGACGACGGACACAGAGTGGACACAATAGCTAATCTTGAGCACACTTTCTGATTAGGTAAGCTAAACACGTTCAGAGAGAATGTCAGACATGTGGGCCTACCCCATAACACCGCGCCAATTGTAAGTTCTACTACACCTGTTACGATATATTGTATGTAAACGCTAGTGAAGAGAATAATGATACTGCTGCTGCCCCGCCCCTTTTATATTGACATGTCTCATTATTTTCTGTTCCTGTCTCAGACGGGGAGAAATAAATATACGGGGCTGTCAATCAGAGGATGCCTTATTTGACAATCTAAAATATTGTTTGTAGTGGACGTACTTTTGTGACCTCAATTTCGGAGAGTCAAATTGACGTGTACAATGTTAATTAACAAATGTGTACTTTTCAATGAATTTAGAATGGCTTAACAAATATAACTCAAAGAACGTGATACTATTATCAAACACCCGTAATGTGTTTAGCGAGTTCGACATTTATTAGCAGTGCAAACGGCTTTGCGATTTTCAAACTGAAGTCGTAAAACGTCGACGACGACCGGCAAGCCCACGAACAATAGTGAATTATAAAGAATTTAAACGGAAATCATTAGGGTTGCTGCTTATACAGTCCATAAAGTAGCTGGAAATATGGTTGCTTCTGACAGGTACATGCACTTGGGCAACGTAGTTCATAAAGCGTGAGGAAATATGTGACAGGTTCATGAAACAGGCAAATAAAGTTCATGGAGAGTTAGGAAGTTTTCGGAACTTGTCGCAGGTACAAGAAGCAGGCAAAGACAGTCTATATAGAAACAAAACATTGTGAAAACTTGTGACAGGTACATGAAACAATGCAATACAGTCCATAACATGTCAAGAGCTTTGCAGAACGTATGCATCAAGTCAATGCAGTCCACATAGAAGGAAAAACATTTTGGTATTTATGACAGGTATGGATACAACAGTCCATACAATTTTAAGTACTTGTAGTATCCGTGTGGTACCTAAAACCGTGTTGATCTTTCCACTGGTACATATACTAGGCCAATATAGTACATAAAGTGGACAACAGCGGGGACGAAATCGCTCAAATTTGTAAGAAGAGTGTACACCTTGTGACAAGTGTTTAGAAGTTTGCATGCTGTTAGTTATATGCAATAGGTTTCCATAACCAACCGCATAAAAGTTGGAGTCGCCCCCTGGTAGCTATGATGCGCAAAAACCAACATGGCCACCGTTTCAAAATGGAAATTCAAATCTCAGTCCCTGTTAGCAATAGATCATTCCATAATCCCACTTTGTTTATGACAAGATAAAAATATGTTGCTGCATCTATGCAATATGATCCAAATTCATGATAAGTGTAAGACGTTTCTTAAAGTCGCACGATACCGATCCGAATATGTACATAATACAGATATATATCAACAGCACAATATTATAGATAAGGATTGATTATGTTTGCCCAGGAAATGAAATAATTCACCTAGAGATTAATCTTGATGGACAGCAAACATAGTTTCGTGACAACGGACAATTTCCGTCTCAGGACATATTATATATTTGAAAAAGCGTTTTACTTCGGCAACGTCTGGTGATTACAAGTGTTATAGACGGAAGCATATCATGATTATTTTGCATAAAAACTAATGGACTACAATTCCAGATTTGTAGATCAAAAGATGCATCCCATAGAACTAACTTACATGTAGAAGGTCAGTGAAGACTCTGGTCAGACTCTGTGTATGCACGGGCTCGCCTACGACTGCACTATAGGTCAAATTCCGCACATCCTGCGCCATGCCAAATAGTCCCTAAAAGAACATTTATTTGGGTAGAAACTAATATATACCTTCAGCAGAATGCATTTAATATAGGATATTGATTTAAATTCGTTATAAATATGTATAGGCTGCACTGGAAAATGTTTGATATATATTTTATAATTTTTAGTATTTTTAGTATTTTTAACCATCTTCGCGGGGTGATTATTTTCTTGAGGATCGAAACTGGTGGATTTACATGGAAACAAAACAAGAGCACCGCGTACGCACAGACGCTCGACTGATAGAAAACAGAAAAAAAGCTGAGCTGAACAAAAAACCTTAACCGGACGACCACGCCGCCACCGCCGCCGACGACGACGACGCCAGGGTCATGACAATAGCTCTCGTTTTTTCAAAAGTCAAGTAAAAATGAATTTAATTGGCGTAACTTGACCTACAAGCAGATGTATTAGACACAGACAAATCGCTAGGCCTGACTCATTCATTATGTACACCAACCATCTAAACGCGTATATGATTCACTGGAAATGTTTGATTTGGTCATTTTTAGTAGTTTGACCTAGTTTGAAAGTGAAAGTCCCCAAATCGCTAGACGGTGTTCATTATACAGAAAACAAATCATATCAAAACGTTGTCCATTTTAGACAAAACGTGTGCCTCGTTTCTGGATGAGATGTTGGATCTGGTTGCACCTGCGTACAGTGAAACCTCAGATGAGTCTGTACATTCTCACATTCTCACGTTAGTCTTTACCAAAGGACTATATGAAGAGAAGTAAACTGGTCTTTTTTCCCTACATTATCTCTCTTATGATTCAACTAAACCCTGTGTTGTTGGTAATCAAAATAATCGTCTCCTTTGTGACGATTCTTTTGAGTACTCACAACATAGGGTTTATGAGTCATATACGAATTTGGAGATGTGAAATACTCTTCTTATTTAGAGCTTTGATTATTAACCAGTTATAGAATATGCATAGAGTCGTCACTGGTTAGAATTGGTGAATACATCGCGATCAATGTAGACACAGATCAAACTGTTCGAAAGTACAAGTTTATCATAGTTTAGTTGAAACAATATTTATTTGACTTCTATCGCCGTCCGATGACCTAACCTGTACCAACACCATTCAAATAAAGAAAAGAAAAAAAAATGTCGTTCATATTGGCATACATGTTACAAATGGTGTATGTCCAATAGGAAACGCATGACGATTCTTTTGAATCAGAAAATATCGAAATGCAAGCGGATCTTTATAGACACTATCCACGACTTAAATATTAAACAAAATACAAACGAGAAAGGACGAAAATGGTATAAAAACGCAATAAGCAAAGTCTGACAACGGCTTCACTATTTCAGCGCCAAAGGCAATATTGAGGTCTTTGCAAATAATACTGATTCAGATGAGACAGCTCGTAACGAGCTATCTCACCTGAAATCAGCATTATTTGCCTTTTAGTTAACAAAATAGTCCAACACTTTTATTACATGAGAAATGGAGACGCCCTATTTTGTGGTTGGAAGAGTCTACTTTAAACAATTCGGCGCTGAAAGGCTTAATTTAATGATGCAGCCCTCTGGACAAAGAGGACCTAATGCATCAAAGCTTTTAAAATAGACAACATCTTATAAACACATTTACCAGACCTGTCTCATTATATTACAGTGATAGAGACAACGAAAAAGCGACACAATACCATTTATCTTATATAATTGTGTTTTGACCATTTGTACGCGAGACGAATACTTAAGCTGTTGTGAGTTAGAACCCCTGCTCGACCAGCATTCTATCCGACAATTGACGAAAGTCACTGCGACAAAAGTTATTCGTTTTCCACCCATGCGCTAACAGTCTATGGGGGGGAAATCAGCTAGTTGTAGGTGAATTGGCCGCTGTGATATGACGGCGTTAAACAACAAGCAAGCAAGCAAGCAATCGAATGATACTTCTTTACTGCAGAATATTGCTACTGTTTGTTTAAATTCTGTATTAAAGTAGTCACAATATTTTCTTTCAATAAATAAAAATCCACTTTAAGGACTTTGCGACAAGTGAAGATGCAAATCAGCCCGCTTCTCTGCTTAGTTTGATTTTGAACTTCAAAGTTCATTGTGTTGTTCAGCAAGTTACCACGAAAAACACTGGTACACGATTATAAACATAACAGACTATAACAGTTTGTAACTTGACCGTAACGTAATAAATCTCGAGATTACCAATGATCGGCTTCGTGCCATGTAAGCCATTAATAATCTCTCGTTAAATATATAATAAAAACATTATGAACATGTTATTTCTTTTACGGGAACATCATTAAATTCGCTTGGAGGTCATTTTTCGTTTCCGAGGTGGTAGACTGATGTCTTGTTTATGAGAGGTTAGTGCTGTTTTCGTGGTACTTCGGTTATATCACAGTACACTCACTCACGACCACCGGCTGCTTATCCAGTACTAAGCTGGGAACACTTAAATCATGACCACCGACTGCTTATCCAGTACTAAGCTGGGAACACTTAAATCATGACCACCGGCTGCTTATCCAGTACTAAGCTGGGAACACTTCAAATCATGACCGCCGGATTACAAATTCATCACGCCATGTATCGACCATGTCAAGGTGGTAGTAAGATGTCTGATTTAGTAGGAGTTTACGCTGTTTTCATCATATGTTCAGTTATATCACAACGACAGAACACTCATTCATGACGACTTGGTAACTAACCAATGGAAAAGGTCCAGTATTAAATTCTCCATGCTAACCAATCGGCCAATTAATTTATAGTTTGTTTGTTTGAATGATGTTTTACGCCGTTATCAACAGGTTTTCAATTACATCACAGGGACTTGCTCATCTAAAAATAGATATGGCCTACTCTATGCATAGATAGTATCTATGCATAGAGTAGGTCATATCTAGTTTTAGAGGAGCAAGTCCCTGTGATTACATTCGGGCGTTTCCTTGGATGTTTACCAGTACTAACGGCTTCAATAATCCTGATACTAGCAATTTGTGTTTATATTATCACCGCAAGCCTGAGCACCAAGGACGGAAGCCATCACTAACTTATTTTCAATTATTTTGTTTGCCCCGACCGGGGATCAAACCCTGATCTCCCGCTCTTAAAGCGGACACTCTTACCACTGCACCAAGGAGACGGTGCAATCGACCAAAGCGGATTCCCGGAAGGATGTCTGAAAGACGATTATACGATCTTGTTTGTTTGATGAAAAATAACATGATAACAGATAATCGAGTAACCGAGGTCGTCGGAGAAAGACAATCTATCACCGTGAAACACTGGCAGGGGTCCTACATTTGTAAACACACTAGTCTCTAAAGGCTCTATGATTATTAATAACAACACGCGACGGGCGCTTGGTCTTTCAGTTCGGAACTCTTCGGATACAATCGTATAAACTCAGTTCAGATAACAAATCAGACGCCGGGCATGAATATTTACGAAATATTGGTATCGAATCTGTTTCCGGTTGCGTGGTGCGGTTAAAAATAATTCCTTAAGAGACGTGGGATGATATCCAAAAACAACCCGCATAATTGAAATTGACTCAGTCGAACCGGAAACACGTCACTAACATGTCCAGATGTTATTTCCAAGTTCTATTTTTAGAAATTGCCGAGAGAGGTCATATTACTTGCTTTATTCTAATTATAGTGCGTAGTTTGATAGTATTCCTTCCCCCCCATTCCATAACAACGGGTGCTATATGACTATCCATTATGATTACATCACTAAAATGTTATTCCCGCCGTCTATTCTTTGAAATGGCCGAGAGTGGTCAAATTGATAGCTTTTGTGAACAGTAACATTTCTTATGAGACAGGAAGACTGCATAGGAATTAAGTATGGGTTTACTACGGTGGCCAGCCAATAGGATAAGTAATACTCATAATAATGTTTAATTACTTCAATTCGCGCTTCGCAATATACCTGCAATATGTAGTAAATACACGCTGTCTGATCCGGATCTGTAGTATTCTATGTATGTATATATGAAGAATGTTTACACTCTGACCGGCGTTGACTATTTGGATCAGATTCCGTAGATACGAAGGCAGATATATATCTACATTTGTCATAAATACGCTAAGTGTTGTTTTCCTTGACTAGAGAGCATGGCTCATTGACATAATACAAACAGGCATATGACCTGTGAAGGGAGATGTTTGTTCCATTATGCTTTACGCCACTTTCAGTAGTTTCTCAGTTATATCGAGGCATTTCCTTTGTAAATTATATAAGGAAAAAAAAAAAAAAAAAAAATGTCGTGAATTTGTAATTTATAAATTACCAGCCGAGCCCGAGTAGCTCAGTTGCTCAGTTGGTAGCGACGTGGGCTGTCAAACCAGGGGTTGTGAGTTCAGATCCAAGCTCGGCCAACATTCTTTCTGACGTTTGACAAAAGTCACTGTGACAAGCGTCTTTCGTCTTGCACCAATTGGCGTACAGTGTATGTGGAAGAGCAGCCAGTTGCTTGGAAAGTATCGTGTGTGGAGTTTAGGTGTGAGAAAGCCAGGAAACACACGAATATGTAAACTGGCCGCCGTGATATGACTGAAAATTGTTGAAATTAATTGCAAACTACAAGCCCAAAAAAGTATCCAGAAACCTTCGTTATGCTGTCCCCGCCATCCTGAGTGCCAAGAAAGAAGCCCGTACTACAAATTTGTCTTTTGTATAATCCGAACCGGGTCTCCCGCTCTCAAGGGGGACAACTCTTACAACGGAACCAACAACATTAAATTAAAGCGCCAATGGCACTGTAGTGGCGATCGTATAGAAAATCCTGCAAAGTAACAAGCAGTATATCGGTGTAGGGCTTGCGATGACTCTGGTGCGGGTACATTTGAGAATGTATCACCCCTGCAGTAGAATAATGTTAGTTTGCCAGAATGTTGTCTTGGTGATTATTTAGTTACGTTCTGAAATGGGTCATGATGTGTTCAAAATAAGGCCATTCCAAAGTTATGAAAAATCTAGTTGGTATTCGATAGACTACCGTTTTAGCTCATTAGAATGGCTATTTGTAATCTAAATTGTTCGGGTAATCACATGTTTATCACCAGGTCGCTAGGCCATATTAAAATAAAATATATTTTAGAAATGACTAAATTATCAAGAAAGGAGAGAAAACAGTATCCATTAGTTTGGTGTTTGTTTCAATGATGTCCGATATTAAACAGGTTTGTTCAATTTAGTCCCTTCACATTGCATGATTGAGGGTTGTCAGAGACATATAAACACAATGTATTTCTATGTCTCTGAGGTTGTTAAACTGCTTTGAATAATGTGAGTGCAAAAACAAACACAAAACATGCTCCAAAAGCACAATTTCACTATTTGCCAAACTGTTCAATTTATAAAAATATAGGCATATATTATAATGCTCGATCTCCAAACTAAATTAGGCTACACTGTCAGCATTGATTGCTAATTGACTCTAGAACGTGCAGACGTGTATACATAACGTGTGTACACACTGACATCGTGTGTCCTTTAAACCTTTGTAAACCAGTCTTATCATCTAGACGCTTTCATATATTTAAACAAATACAAAATAAAGCGTTTATAATATTGAGATTTACAAGCTCTTCTGGTTTTTGGTCTCGCGAGTTATTTATAGAACCTTTTGGAATTTCCAGATTTGAGTATCATCAGAGTTGCCGTTATTTGCAAGGCAGAACGCGCAATGATATTTATTATCTGCCAAATCATGACGAAGATAATATTTACATATTTTAACTCTATGTAGATAATGTCTCGATAAATATTAGTAACAATCCGGTACCAAAGTAGCACTGACATAATTATTATTAATCACGTCTCTGCATCAATGATGGAACTATAACGGATGTGAGTAAATTAGTTTGCAGTAAGGTAAAAAAATATCAACCGATTGTTCAAAACCGACTATATAAATATTTTTCGTTGTTGTTGTTTCTGTTAGCATTGTGGCGATTGTCAAACCAATCGCCACAAAAACTGTTAATAAAAGTTCGTGTCGTCTGGGTTAAAAAGATATGAGGATTAATATGTATCTATCTGGATTATTGTATTTTGACGTAGGAGTTGTAAAAATGCCAAACAGGTTAGTTTTTAACTTTTTCCCATTTTTCCACATTTTCAAAATAATTGTCTGCTGCAAAGACGTTAAATGAGATATGCATCAGAGAAAAGTGTTAACAGAAAATTGATTTGTGTGTCTTATGCGTGTATGCACACTTTAGGTTTCAGGATAATGAGAAACGACGGGACTAGTTTATCTCATGGCGAGAGCGTCTGAGAAAAAAGGAAATAAATCTATCATTACTTTACCCAGGGGTCTTTATACAATAAACGGAGTGTTTTCGTAACTTTATTTACTAGACTCACTTTCACGATATTGTCTGATTTTAATGGAGACGCCGTCTCACGATAATTGTGTCACAATTTATAACCGACGTTAACGATTCTAATTAATATTTAACAAGTTCGCCACATGGCGTATCTACAGAAGATGTATTATGAAAACAACTTGTATAATGAGCAATTTAATCTTTGCAACAATGTTTTAAGCATTAGCCTTTTTCAATAGAATACTTTTATTAAAAGTGATTTTCAATATTTTACCTATATATTTACCAAAGTTGTCATTTACCTATAGTGGAAAGGGTTACGGGTTAAGCAAAAACACAATCGATTTGCTTCTTTGTTTTTGTATAGGTTCAATGACAAACCAAGTAATTTGATCCTGTACAAGATTGTCATGATGTTTTGTCAAAGTCGTGTGCTACATACATAATGTTCGTATGTGGGAAGGGTTATGGAGAGTCTGGTAATCCTAGGTGATCAGTTCGGCTACAATTGGAACATTTTTCTACAAATAACGCAAACTAGGATGTCCGATTGCACAGAGGGGTTCCGAAACCTACGAAATAGTATATCACAACGTGGTTTGATATTGAAAGGCTTGAACCGATTCCCTCATACGACAATTCTGCAGCAGACGACTTTTGAACCTATTTTATACAAAAATAGAAAATCTCTATAACTGAATGGATAACCTATTACTAAAAGTGGAAAACATTGTGGCAAAAGGAGAAATTGCTCGTTTTGAGCAATTTCTTCTTTTGTCACTATGTTTTCGAAAAGCCGTCTGCTGCAGAGCTGTCAGAAAGCGTCTATATGAGGAAAAGGGTTAACTGAAGATGGGTCTCATCAGCCAAATAAAATCTTTTTTATTTTACTTGAATTAAGCAGGCACCTTTGTTCAGCATTCACACTTTGAATCTCCCCTGACTGGCTGCATAATACACGGTTAACTGTATGCTGTGTACACCAATTGGCTTTACCGTGAATATAATTTAATCGGATGGCAAGATGACGATACAACAAGACGCCAATGCAAATCGCTAGACGCGTTCCACATACGCAAGAACATATTGCTGTCGTCAACGATTCCGGGACACTTTACGAAAACACGACAAAGTATCATTAACTCTTTCCCGAATACGACAATTCTGCAGCAGACAACTTTGAACATATTTTGTCAAAAAATAGAAAATCTCTGTAATTGAATGGATAACCTTTGACTAAAAGTGGAAAACATTGTGTCAAAAGGAGAAATTGATCGTTTTGAGCAATTTTTTCTTTTGTTACTATGTTTTCAAAAGGCCGTCTGCCAGATGCGTCAGAAAGCGTCCAAATGAGGGAAAAAGTTAACCCTTTGTCAGATACAGACGATATGTGACAACCTGCAGCAGACGACATTTCAAAACATTAAACACAAATGACGAAATGCTCAAATCGAGTAATTGTGCTTTATTCTACAATGCTTTTAGTAATGCATTAAAATGGGTCAGCATAATTAGTCGCCGGGCAGAAGCCCGCGACTTCTATTTTTAATAGGTTTTCGGAAATCACATGGGAGGAGGAGTTATTATTAGAAAAAAACAAATTTAAATGTCTTGAACATATTACAATTGCGTTTGTTTAAAAACACTAAGTTATGACACATCTAAAATTAAATAAATATTCCGATGTTTTAAGTATTAGTAGTTTCTTTATTTTGACTAGCATCTCTTTTTGGGGATTTTATTTACGAAGACAAAACCGTCCCCATGAGACTTGCAGCAAGCAGACTGTTATGTGTCAATATCAAGTAAAAATCACGTCGAATTCTCCTTTAAAATAGCAATCTTAACTTACTGAATGTTATTTTCATGTTCAAAGAGATGTCTTGATTTGTGAGGAATTCATTTTATAATGTTTATCGATGTATATCTAAAATATGAACTGTTTCTAAGCTAAAACTGTTGATCGCGTGACTCGCGAATACCAACTGCGTAGATCAATCTCCTTTGCAGGGAGCCGCTCTTTACACTCACTTACAAATAGTAAATTATAGGTGATTTAAAATGTTTATTTGGTTCGAAACAAATGAAGAAAAGAACAAACCGAGATAAAACTGGTTTTAATAGAAAAATGACTTTGAACGAACACTCTCTGCCTATAAAGAGAGTTTCAAGAACGACACCTCTGCGAAGAAGAATGTAGGTCACGAATCGGGTCTTTCGTACACAATTATTTCGTCCTTGACAATTTTAAATGTGTCATTAAATTCCCTAAAGGCATTTTCAATCAGATTTAACTGTTTAGCTGATATCGTATTTCGAAGGTGGTCTTATTTATAAATATTGGACTACATTTCATCATTTGTTAAGGTATGATATAATTAGGATGCCAAGCTAATATCATTTTGAGAAAAAGAGAAAACTCATGTCTTCAGCGATTTAACCCTTATCTCATTGTTTTAAAAGTAAATTGCTGCAAAGTTGTCCAATGTTGACTTTAATAGGGGAAACATAAAATGACGTGCTATTGCATGCAAATCTTAAATTGTCTGTTTTGTGGTTTTATTGATAAATGATAAAATTCAAATATTCTGACAAACATCTTGAAAAGTGTATGTGGAATTCACAAATCTTATAATTATTCCTTAATGAAAGCACTGTATATATACTAAGACTAATGATTGTCAAGATTACTCATTTCACTGTGTATGATCAATAATTAGTTGGCTGTGTGTATGGTCAACCTACTTTGGAATGGAGATTGATCATAAACAATGAAAGGCTTCAATTATCATTCACTTCGCTGACAAAACAATGCAAGTTATGATACATTTTCAGTTGACCCCGCCCCTGATGTTCCAATATGCCCCTCAGTTGATAACTGTTTATTCAACTACTATAATGTTAGTGTTATGCATAACTGCAGTATGCATTTCCGGCGACATTGATGCGTTGCATCAACTTTCTCTTGTTACATTACTTATATACAATGTCTTTCAAAGCATACGCCATTGAACGTAGCATACCAATGGAGGATTACACTGAGTCACCGGGAATGTGCTAGCCAAACCGACTGTGGTGTAGATCGTTTTATTTAGTTTTTATTTAATTCTCCACACATTGGAATTATTTGGTTAAGAAATGGAAGTCTGTTTTATCATTTATTTTCATTTATTCATTCAAGCACGATCTCGGTTTTTTTACGGATCTAAACTTTAAAGACACTGATACCTTTCCTTCCAAGTCGGAGCTTATATACTCATCAACGGAGCAACGAACATCCAACACCGGAGCAACGTATATTAAACAGCGGAGCAACGGAGTTAAATAACAAAGCCACCGGAGCCTAACCGGGGCAAAGAACATCACGCACGGCGCACCGGAGCAACGGAGCTATATCACAAAGGCAACCGGAGTCCAACCGGAGCAAACAGAAAGAACATATCGCTAATTCGCGACATAGCACTCACCGAGCACTCACCGAGCACTCGATGTGTTACAATGTGTTATTTCGGTGCTGAGTATGTATATAAAACATAAAAGACAGCTCTGCAATATATTATACAATGTGATCAGAGGGCAACCAAAGGAGTTGTAATTAAAACTATATCAGAAAGAAATAGAGAATATGAGAATGGAAAATATAGCAAGAAAGAAAGAATTAAGATACATACTGGAAGAAAGAAGCATGTTTATTTATGCATAGATTCTTTTAAAGTATAATTTGTACATTTAACCCAGGTGTATATCGAGGGCTTGGCGTGAAACGGTTGTAACTAAAAACCTATTTTGAAAACCCTGATTTAGGGGCAATTTTGACCCCTTTGTAAACAATGCAAATTTTAGGTGCCATTGCTCAAAATGAGCAATGGCACCTAAATTTCCATTGTTTACCAAGAAAAATGTTTTTAACGCTTTTAAAGACTTTAATGGCGAGAAAATTAACCTTGGTAATAAAATACCAATTTTAGTTACAACCGTTTCATGCCAAGCCCTCGATATGCCCGCGGTATAAATGAAAGCTGGTTGAACTTTCGAGTTTGATTATTTTCCTGTTTTCGAAACAAAGTTAAAAGGAAATGATCATGGAAACTTTTATATATAACTCTCATGAAAATGTACACATTATAAGCGATGTGATATCTGAATACTGAATACTGAATACTCCCTAAGTAACCGATCAGCACGATCCGCTGACACTAGAACCGAAAACCGTCAACCATTCGGCTGTTCTTGGTTTATTTACATTAACCCATTCCCTCATACAACAAATATGCAGCAGACGACTTTGACCATTTTTTGTCAAAAAATAGAAAATCTCTATAATTGAATGGATAACCTATGACTAAAAGATGAAAACATTGTTGCAAAAGCAAAAGGAGAAATTGCTCGTTTTGAGCAATTTCTTCTTTTGTCACAATGTTTTCAAAAAGCCGTCTGCTGCAGTGACGTCAGAAAGCGTCTTTATGAGGGAAAGGGTTAAATAATAAAAAAATAACTGATATTTAATTTCAAAACATTATTGACTTTTTTCGGCGAAAGCATTTTTGCCTTTGGTCATTTACATATTATATAAAAAACAAATAGATCAAAGTATCCGACAACAATCTTGACGCTACAATTTGTTCTGGTTTTATCTTAAATTACTACATAACGACGTGGTAGTGAACTGAATCAATTCACTGGCACGCAAGTTTGTCGTTCTAATGCGATATACACGAACAGCCGTTTTTCATCGGATCAAAGCAATAGCACGGTTTGGGACAAATTCTCACGTAATGTATTTTATAGTAATTACTAAGATTCATTAAACGAAAACGAGGCCCATACCGGCAATAATCGCGCACAATTAAGTGTCAACGCGATACGGAGACGGTTTAGTGTTATAGGCAAATTGAAATCGCTTTTTTTATGAAACCCGAAGAGAGAATTGCTCGTAAAAAGGGACACTTGTTAGTAATGAAGATATTTGATCACCCTGATTAAAATAAAACAAGGGCACCGCAAAGCGGATGCATTCCCTCGGTATTAAATTTAAAAAATATGGCTAAAAATATGGCCAATGACCTGGATATTAATGTTATGTACCAGAAAACTAATGTTATTTGTCCTTGCCTTTATCAAATTGTTATTAATGTTATGTACCAGAGAACTAAGTGTAATTTGTCCTTGTCTCCGCATTTGGTCTTTGCCAAATGACTCCGCCTTTGCCCATTTACAATCAATAGGCTTCTAGACCTTGCCATATACTAACTGTATGGCAAGTTTGGTTAAGATCGGTCGAATGATGTTCAGTGTAGAGTGGTCACAAGGTTGTTGTATGGGAAAATAGTCAGTCCAATTTTGACCTTGACCTTGAAAATAAATAGGCTCCTAGACCTTGCCATATACTAACTGTATACCAAGTTTGGTTAAGATCGGTCAAAGGATGTTCAGTGTAGAGTGGTCACAAGGTTGTTACGGACGGAAAGTCCAATTTCGACCTTGACCGTATGACCTTGAGAGCAGTGTAGAGTGGTCACAAGGTTGTTATATGGGAAAATAGTCAAAGTCCAATTTTGACCTTTACCTTAACCCTATGAAAATATATAGGCTTGTAGACCTTGCCATATACTAACTGTATACCAAGTTTGGTTGATATCAGTCAAAAGATGTTCAGTGTAGACTGGTCACAAGGTTGTTACGGACGGACGCACGGACGCACGGACGCACACACGGACGAACTCATGGGAGAGTACTTGTGGGGTTATTTCCTTTGATGGGAGAATATAGGGAGAAAAAAAATAAAAAAAATGAGCTAAACAAAAAACCTTAACCGGACGACCACGCCGCAGACGCCGCAGACGCCGCCGACGCCGCCGCCGCCGACGACGACGCCAGGGTCATGACAATAGCTCTCGTTTTTTTCAAAAGTGAAGCTAAAAATGATTTGGTTTTTTTAAGAGGTTTTTACTCCGTTGTCAACATTATTTCAATTATAGCATGGCCATAGTTCACACATTCATGATCCCTGGGTAAACAAACCAGTACTAGAAATGACCGTCGTGCTATGACTGGGATCGAACCTGGGACGCCCGGTTTAAATCCCAGACGCTTACCACTCGAGCATGGCGGATTCCTTAAAACAAAAACGAAACGATTTGACACAAGGCATACATGTATGCTTTGCAGTTCTGAAAAATGCAATAACGAGTTGCGTTGAGTCTCGATCAACAATACGTTTAAAAACAGAACACATATGGTCTTATTTATCGAGTTTTTACCATGTTTAAGATTAATTAATCTATACATTTCCTGATAAAAGGTCATTTAGGATTAGGATTCTGTTTTACAACGAGATAAAGTGTTTTTGTATGATTTAATGGAAAGCAATATAGTATTAAAGCGACGTGCGATTTCATTGTCCAGCACATTCAAGAGACATTCCCTTTTACTTAACGATTGCTTTCACGAGTAATATTTCTAACTTCAAGTTGGAGCGGGAGCGCAGGGTTCGATCCCGACCAGGTCATACAAAATACTTTAAAATTATATAATTGACTTCCCTCCTTGGTGCTCAGAATTGCGGACGCAGATTAAGACCGATGGTACACAGAAGGAAGCAGATTAAGACTAATGGTACACAGAAGGACGCAGATTAAGACCAATGGTTCACAGAAGGAAGCAGATTAAGACTAATGGTACACAGAAGGACGCAGATTAAGACCAATGGTACACAGAAGGACGCAGATTAAGACCAATGGTGCACAGAAGGAATCAGATTAAGACCAATGGTACACAGAAGGACGCAGAATAAGACCAATGGTACACAGAAGGACGCAGATTAAGACCAAAGGTACACAGAAGGACGCAGATTAAGACCAATGGTACACAGAAAGAAGCAGATTAAGACCAATGGTACACAGAAGGACGCATATAAAGACCAATGGTACACATAAGGAAGCAGATTAAGACCAATGGAAAACACAGAAGGACGCAGTTTAGGGCCAGTGGGACACAGCAGAACACATATTTTGGACAATTAAACACAACAGGATCCAGATTAAAGTAAAAAGATCATAAGACGGCGCATACTAGGGCCAATGGAGCAAATCAGGACACATGATAACGACAATAGAACAATGTAGGATGCAGATGAAGGTTAAAAAAAAGACAACAGGGCGCAGATTTGGGTCAATTGATTTCAGAAGTAGGGTAAACAGAATACGGCGGTACGTAGTTCAGAGCCAATAGAACACGAATATATGAAATTAAGGTCAGATGCGATACAACACTACGTAGCTTAGGGTCAATACAACACTACGTAGCTTAGGGTCAATACAACATTACGTAGCTTAGGGTCAATACAACACTACGTAGCTTAGGGTCAATACAACACTACGTAGCTTAGGGTCAATACAACACTACGTAGCTTAGGGTCAATACAACACTACGTAGCTTAGGGTCAATACAACACTACGTAGCTTAGGGTCAATACAACACTACGTAGCTTAGGGTCAATACAACACTACGTAGCTTAGGGTCAATACAACACAGCAGTGCGCAGTTTGTAAATATATGAGCTAGTCGAAGAGAAACAAGAGTTGTCGGAGGACAATATAGCTCGCCTATCAGGGCCATCGTCTATAAGGGCCTACTTCAGAACAGTTATAGCATTAGGTAAAGTCACACAGTATCACCTATTGCAAGATATAACACCTTTTCAATACTTGCATGCAAATGTTAACCAAGTCCATACAGGCCCTTTTGGGCCTTTTAAATCTGTAAATTTATTTATATACGATAAGCAACAGCATACACAGTGTCTGAGAAAAGGCCTTGCACGCAAAGGTTTGACCAAAATTCTAAGTCCAAAAACGGGCACAATTCAGTCAAAATCCATTCCAGAGTTATGGGACTTGACATACAATGTCATCTAATGACCCTGAATAAGTGTGTGAAGTTTCAAAGCAACAGCCTATACAGTGTTTGAGAAAAGGCCTTGCACGCAAAGGTTTGACCAAAATTCTAAGTCCAAAAAGGGGCACAATTCGGTGAAAATCCATTCCTGAGTTATGGGACTTGACATACATGGTCATATAATGACCCTATATAAGTGTGTGAAGTTTCAAAGCAACAGCGTATACAGTGTCTGAGAAAAGAACTTGCACGCAAAGGTTTGACCAACCTGGCAACGCCAACGCGGACGCCAACGCGGACGCCAACGCGGACGCCAACGCCGGGGTGATTACATAAGCTCCCCTATTTCTTCGAATAGGCGAGCTAAAAAGGTACATTATTGCAATACTAAATACAGTTTAAGTTCAACATGTATATACCACATGCTTCGTCTGCTTCGTATTATCAGACTATACGTGCACACAAGTTGATAGATGCTTGTAACAGGTTTGTGTAAGTAATAATTGAACCGTCACGCGAGAAAACCAACATTATGGCCTATGCGTAATGTATCGACCCAGTCCGCACAGACTGAACAGGGGCGACACATTCCGTCTCAGGGGGATAGAGGTATAGAGTAATGATTCCTGAAACAGAAAATCTACAGTGGACGAAAAGTGTCTAACCGGATAAGCCTGCGCGGCATGCATAGGCTGATCCTGGTCGATACTTTACGCAGAGACCACAATGTTGGTTTTCTCGCGAGACGGCTCATTTATTCAAACAGTGTAGATCTTGATCAGACTCTGCGGATGTAAATGCTGGTATTGATATACATTGTTCTTAAAAAAAGATATTGTTAATAAGCGTAGATACAGATTAGCCTTCATATTGTCAGAAACAATGAATGACCAACGGTGCATACTCTGATGACAATACGCGAATGTATAAGCTGGTCTGAGTCTACACTGGACGCACTTACGCAACGCTTGATTTACTGTAGCGCAGCTTCTGTGCACTTGTCTTGTAAAATTCCAATATTAACCCATACAGAGCGGAGATAGCAGTGTCTGCAGTATACGAGGTCCCGTAAATGGTTCAAGTTGGCAGCTTAGGGTCAATACAACACAACAGTTCGCAGTGCATGGCCGATAGAACACAGCAGTACGCAGTTTGTAAATATATAAGCCAGCCCGTGGGAAAAGGTTAGTAGGTAAAAATAAACCCGTATATCTGCTCAGTATTGTTGACAATTCACATCTGATTGGCCAACACTGTTTATTTTCATATTTTAATGAAGCAAGAAAGGGCGAGTGTTATCTATATAGCTATGTTCACAGCAAAATATGGAATTAAAGTGATAACAAAATATATCTGGTTATTCGAAGGAATCTGGCCATCATATAAACACAATTTCTTTAATCGCAAGAAGAAATTGCTGTATACTCATGACCCGAAAACCCTTTCAGATCAGCAAGTTTGTCTGAGTGATGTTTTACGCCATATTTAACCATTTTTCAGCACTATCCAAGCGTTTCGTTGGTAAATTACATTAACAGAATTGCTGGTAGTTCATACTGACAACATCCTATCTGTCCTATTGTTTTACGCCGCAAAAAAATATTTCTGTTAAATGTATATCATGGCGTTTTCTAGGTAAACCACCAGTACTACTTGTCCATTTATTTTGACACCAGAAAGTCAGTCGGAATCCAACAACGCTACCCTGAGCGCCATGGCGGACAGCCATCACAACCATTTTTAAAGTCTTTGGAATGACCCTACCGGTGATCGAACTCGCCCCCTCTCTCGCAAGAGACAGACGCTCAAACACTATACCACCGAGGCGATTCGCTATCAGTCGTAAAGCTGTCTTCGCGCACCTTCACACCAATAAGGGAAGTAATTTCTACTATACTTGGTATGACCAGACCATGAATCGACCATTGTCTTCCCCTTCACGAGGTTATGCAGTGGTTAGAGCATCAACCTCGTGAAGGGGAAGAAGGAAGAAGTCTGGTTCCCTGTGTACTATATAACAAAGTGATAGGGGCAGGTATAATCCAGACTAAACCTCGGTTCGCCTGGTTCCCTGTGTACTATATAACAAAGTGATAGGGGCAGGTATAATCCAGACTAAACCTCGGTTCGCCTGGTTCCCTGTGTACTATATTACACATTGATAGGGACAGGTATAATCCAGACTAAACCTCGGTTAGTCTGGTTCCCGGTGTACTATATTACACATTGATAAGGGCAGGTATAATCCAGACTAAACCTCGGTTAGTCTGGTTCCCTGTGTACTATATTACACATTGATAGGGGCAGGTATAATCCAGACTAAACCTCGGTTCATCAGGTTGATGATACTCCACTGTGAGCAATTGCTTTGTTTTCCACAATATTTTCAAAAGTTGTCTGCGCTGCAAAAAACTGACGTGTGACTCGTTACTAACGTTGACAGTATATATTGGTCCTAGTATATGGAGGATATGTCACGTATATGTAGTATTGGACACGATATATGTAGCATTCGTCGTGATATATGTCGCATTGTCTATGGTATATGTAGCATTGGTCACGTTGTATGTAGCATTGTCCATGGTATGTGTAGTATTGGACACGATATATGTATCATTTGACATGATATATATATACATGTATATATATATATATATATAGCATTGATCATTGTATATGAAGCATTGGACACGGTATATGTATCATTGGTCACGTTATCTGTAGCATTGTCCATGGTATGTGTAGTATTGATCATGGTATATCTAGTATTGACCATGGTATATGTAGTATTCTTCGTGGTATATGCCGAAATGACCACGGTATATGTAGCATTGGACACGATATATGTATCATTCGACATGATATATATATATATATATATAGCATTGATCATTGTATATGTAGCATTGGACACGGTATATGTAGTATGGACCATAGTAGATGTAGCATCGATCATAGTATATGTAGTACTGACCATAGTATACGTAGTACTGACCATAGTATATGTAGCATTGATCATGGTATTTGTAGCATCGATCATGGTATATATATCATTGAAAATGATGTATGTATTATATTTCGTTTCGCCGATCATGATGTGACATGACCAATCAAAGAACGGTTTGTTTACATCATATAATAAAACGTTTAAAAATACATAGTTTTGCATTAAGACCACGATCATGTCATCAATAATACGAACTTTAGTCATTGAATGTGGGTGGTGTTAAAGTACGTATGGTTTTAACCCGAAACTAGAATTTAAACTTATTCCAAAATGAAAAAAAAATGAAGATTTGCAAATGCGACATGAAATAATTCTCCTTTAGAAATAACTGACTCTGACGGTCAGCATGAGATTGTTTATTCGTATCATGGAGTCCTTGCACAGTGTCCCTCTTTCCCACAAAATCACTTAAAATCGTCTATTGCTGCAGAGACGGTAAACTTCAGACTAATAAGGTAAAGGGTTTATACTCCTTCCAATATGTAGTATTGTTTTGATGCATCTGACACCGTTTAATCATGTTTTATAATGGAGAAATTGCTTACCATGAACAATATTTCTATTTTGACACAATTATCATTTCTTTAATTTTAATAATAATTACACTTTCCTTTGCGTTCCGTGTGCTTAGCTTAGGGTGTTGAAAGTCGTCTGCTGCAGATTTGTTGTATGTGGGAAAAGGTAAACGGATGAAATGGGTTTAATACGACATCTACCTCGTTAACGAGCGCCATTAACGACTAATGGTTCCTCATTAATTCTGCTGCCGTCTAAAACGATCTCGTCTGGATTTGGAAAAATTCTAACGAAGGGAGATAATTCTTATTGGAATCGTGTCGTTTGTGTTTGTGTTAACAGGAAATCAATGTTTTATCCGTTCCGAATTTTGTTTCGTGTTTGTCTGATCACCCATTGTAAAGTCGTGATATCTCAAATGAGTCAAGGGGTCACGGGATCGCAACCCGATTCGGCGCACATTATGGCCGATGATTGACAAAAGGCATTGTGACAAGCAGCATTTGAGCCGTCCCGCGAGAAAATCAACATTATGGCCTCTGCGTAATGTATCGACCCAGATCAGCCTGCGCAGTCCGCGCTGACTGATCCGGGCCGACACATTCCGTCTTAGGAGGATTGAGGTATGGAGCAATGATTCCAGAAACAGGAAGGAGGCTAAAAGTGTATATCCAGGTAAGCCTGCGCGGCATGCTTAGCCTGATCCGGGTCGAAACTTTACGCAGAGTCCACAGTATTTGTTTTCTCGCGTGTCGGCTCATTTGTCTTTCACCGATTGATAATATTTCAAGTCGATGTTAACCATTCCGCACATACGGCAACTCGGAAGCAGACGATATCTAAAACATCAAGGCACACATTTGGGAACTGCTCTGTCAATGATAATGTAATAATTGAAAAGAGTTGAAAACATTGTGTCAAAAGGAGAAATTGTTCATGATAGGCTATTTCTCCTTTGCATTAATGCTTTTTTCAAAAGTCGTCTGCTGCAGATGCGACAGAAAGCGTCTGTATGTTGAAAAGGGTTAAGGTAGTCGTGTTGCCTGGGAAGAACTATATGTAAAGTACTTGCGCGAGAATGTCTCGGGAAACACATACAGTGTGTGTATACCACGTGACTTTTGACGTCATATTTGCATGGTCAGACAGCAATAATTGCTCTTGATGAGAGTGTAAAAACAATCACCCTTTTAACGAAACATGGTGCAGTTTACGCCGCTTACAATGTCCTATCTCCAGTTTTTCGCAGGAGTTTGATTGGGGGTCTAGTTTTTTCGAACACTTCGACGACCTGTTCTCAATATCCAGTTTTGATAATGCTCCGGCTGTCGGCGATATTAATACATTTTGAGAAAGGTTCATCGAAGTGTTTGAAGAAACTAAACCACTAATCAAACTCCGTTGAAAAACCGAAAAAATGGCTCTCTTAGCGGCGTAGCTTGCTCCCTGTTTCATAACAAAATGATGAAGAAATAAAAAAGTTACCTTTGTTTTCACATCTAAACCGAAGTAAAATATTTCTGTCCGCCGTAGCATTTGTGACGTAAAAGTCACGTGGTATACACACACTGACATAGGTAGATGAACTAGTCGCCGTGAAATAACTGAAATCCTGATAAAAATGACTTTAAAGCTAACCAATCAATCAATTAAACATTAATTCATGTTTAACATCAACCCTTGTTTACAATTAGCTACTTTTGCCAAAATGCGTTCATATATTTTCAATAATTTATCATTTATTTATAGAAAGTATCGCTACTTTGCCTAGATTTTTTCGAAGTCGTCTGCAACATTGTACAGATGTGTTCTATATAGTAAAGAGTAAGAGACTTGTTATTGATGCCATTAAAGTTGAACATTAGTGAAACAATTTTGGGAAATAGAGCACTTATCGAGGGTAAGTAAATTGAATCTGTCTTTGGAAATACAAGTTGGTTTCTGTGAACAATGCAGATCCAAATCAGCCTATTAATTCGCACAGTCTAATCAAGGTATACACTGTTCACGTATTACTAACATAAGCATGTCAGAAGTTCCTGTCAACGTGTATTGATTTTGGAAGACTTAACAAACTGAACAGTGTGTTCTGAAACTACACCGAACTTAAATGCTGAAGTGTACATTTTCGCACCAAATGGCCGGTCCCGGTAGCTCAGTCGGTAGCGACGCAGGTTGTCAAACCAGGAGTTTTGAGTTCGAATCCCAGCAAGGCCAACACTCTTTCCGACGTTTGAAAGAAATGTCAATGCGACAAGCGTCATTCGTCTTCCACCAATGGGCTAACAGTCTACATTTGATCGTGTATGTGTGAAAAGCAGCCAGTTGCTTGGAAAGACTATTGGGTTGAGCACTGGTGTGAGAAAACCAGGACACTCATGTGTAGGTGAACCGGGTCGTCGTGATATGTCACCCGCAATGACTCGTTTTTATTTGAACTTTACAAGATTTTACAGTTTATTCCTTAGAGGACATTCACACCTTTACCACATAAAACACATTTACAATGCATTAATTTATTGAGGTTAACACACTTTTCAACGGTAAATATAATTTTCTACGTTTGAGAAAATCGAATAAGCAGAAAATTACTTTCCCTTGTTTATAATGTAATAACCGCCAGATGGCGTTATACGCACATTCATAATCATCGGTTTCCCCAAGTGCTTTCTCTATCATGAGATTTCCAAATAATAATTTGAAATGAAATGATTGTTTTGTTGTTTTCTATATAGAGGATCTTACAGGAGTGCTTATTTGTTATTGTTTTTATGAAACGAGTCGACTGAAATAATATGACGCGAGGCTCTGCCGAGCGTCATATTCGTTTCAGTCGACGAGTTTCATAAAAACAATATCAAATAAGCACGAATGTAAGATTCTATTTATCACATAACACCATAAAAAGATTGTTTTCAATCTTTAAATCGATCTTTCTTCGTCCTCATATAAACAGTGACCGAAGTTCACCCCAAGTTCTAATGCATACGTCCACTGTAAAATGTAGTCCCTATCAATAGCCTTTTGATGTTATACAAAATTAGCAACAATGCTCTTATAAGGTTTCATTTATCGAGATTTATTCTCTTTAAACAATATTTTTAATGAATGCCGAAATTCAGAACAATTGTAAACAATATGCTGTCATTGAAAGTGACGTCACACCGGAGTGACGTCACTGACATACGTGCTGTGAGTCGGCTATTTATGTAACTAGTTACATATGATATTTATGTCACTGCTTTATGTCACTCCTGGAGTGCAAGTTATGTGATAAAAAAGGGTATGGAATGGTATTCAGGGAATTTAGCAATATCACTATAGCCAATTAACATAACGTGTTTGTTGCTCGCTTTTGCACACATGTACTCCATACTATAGTATTCTTAGTTAACTGGCTAGGTTCATACGTGTTTACACTACTTAGTCCATTGGTGGAAGAAGAATAATACTAGTAACAATAGCTGTTATCAGTCAACTCAATGCATGGTGCCTGGACCGAGGTTCAAACTGACGACCCCTTTATTGATTGGCAATGTCATTACAAAACTTTGACCACTCCATTTTTCGACCATCATAACAATGTATAAATGGCAAATAATGCAGATTTCAGGAGAGACAGCTGCATTGTAACCCTTTCCCTCATACGACAATTCTGCAGCAGATGACTTTGAACGTATTTTGTCAAAACATAGAAAATCTCCATAATTGAATGGATAACCTCTGACAAAAAGTGGAAAACATTGTGGCAAAAGGAGAAATTGCACGTTTGTGCAATTTCTTCTTTTGTCACTATGTTTTCAAAAAGCCGTCTGCTGCAGAAGCGTCAGAAAGCGTCTATATGAGCGAACGGGTTAATTGCCCTTGGCAAAGAAGGGATTAAAAGAATGTCTATATACTAGAATGAAACGAATCACAACACTTTATATCAATCAACTCAAAGCATGGATGGCCGAGCCGAGGGGTTTCAGACTGATGACCCCCTTCATTGAATGTCAATGTCATTTCTAACTGAGCTTTAGCGTCGGGGATTTCGAAACCGGGTGTCCCGGGTTCGATCCCCAGTCGCGGCACTACGGTCATGGTGGAGTGCCCTTGGGCAAGGCACATTTTCTAGCCTAGTACTGGTTTGTTTACCCAGGGATCATGAATAATTAAATTTAATTGCGCGCTAAATGACCTTAGCTGTCGATGCGCCATAAAACAATATACATTCATTCATTCATTATAACTGAGCTATCGTGGCTGGACACGTCTGCAATAGAAAGGGTCAAACAATGTCTAGACATGCTAATGGTGACGCATAAGACCGATGTACGATGAACGTCCCTAAATGGATTTATTCCCAAGATAGCATTACTTACATTGTGTCCGAATTGATTGATTGGTCAGTTCATTAATCCTTGCCCACATGCAATAAGTCTACAGCAGGCGAAAATTGTAAATATCAGTGCCAAAAAATTAAATTTCTCCACTAGACCTATTATATTATTAAATTAAAACTCTCCGCTAATACTATTATATTATTATATTATTATTAAATCTCTCCGCTAATACTATTATATTATTATAGTATTAGTAAATCTCTCCGCTAGATTGATTGATTGATTGATTGGGGTTAAACGCCGTTTTTATCAATTTCTCAGTTATATCACGGCGGCCAGTTCACCTACTCATGCGTTTCCTGGTTTTCCCACACCAGTACTCCACACAACAATCTTTCCAAGCAATTGGCTGGTTTTTTTGCACATAGACTTAGCCCATTGGTGGAAGACGAATGACGCATGTCGCATTGACTTTTGTCAATCGTCGTAAAGAAAGTTGGCCGAGCCGGCATACGAACTCACAACCCTTGGACTCTCCGCTAGAACTATTATATAATTATATTATTGAACAAAGCTTAACCCTTTCCCTCATACGACAATTCTGCAGCAGACGACTTTGAACGTATTTTGTCAAAACATAGAAAATCTCTATAATTGAATGGATAACCTATGACTAAAAGTGGAAAAACATTGTGGCAAAAGGAGAAATTGCACGTCTTGTGCAATTTCTTCTCTTGTCACTATGTTTTCAAAAATCCGTCTGCTGCAGCGGCGTCAGAAAGCGTCTATATGAGGGAAAGGGTTAATTGCCCTAGGCAAAGAAGGGATTAAAAGAATGTCTATATACTAGAATGAAACGAATCACAACACTTTATATCAATCAACTCAAAGCATGGATGGCCGAGCCGGGGGTTTCAGACTGATGACCCCCTTCATTGAATGTCAATGTCATATCTAACTGAGCTATCGTGGCTGGACACGTCTGCAATAGAAAGGGTCAAACAATGTCTAGACATGCTAATGGTGACGCATAAGACCGATATGCGATGAACGTCCCTAAATGGATTTATTCCCAAGATAGCATTGTGTCTGAATTGATTGATTGGTCAGTTCATTAATCCTTGCCCACATGCAACAAATCTGCAGGAGGCGAAAATTGTAAACATCAATGCCAAATAAGAGCACCGCGTACGGCACAGACGCTCGACTGATAGGGAACAATACAAAAAAATGAGCTAAACAACAAACCTTAACCGGACGACCACGCCGCCGCCGCCGCCGCCGCCGCCGACGCCGACGACGACGCCAGGGTCATGACGATAGCTCTCTTTTTTTTCAAAAGTCGAGCTAAAAATGAAATCTCTCCGCTAGATTGATTGATTGATTGGAGTTTAACGCCGTTTTTAACAATTTCTCAGTTATATCACGGCGGCCAGTTCACCTACCCATGCATTTCCTGGTTTTCCCACACCAGTACTCCACACAACACTCTTCCCAAGCAACCGGCTGCTTTTCCGCATAGACTTAGCCCATTGGTGGAAGACAAATGACGCATGTCGCATTGACTTTTGTCAATCGTCGTAAAGTAAGTTGGCCGAGCAGTGATTCGAACTCACAACCCCTGGACTCTCCGCTAGAACTATTATATTATTATATTATTAAATTAAAACTCTCCGCTAGTACTATTATATAATTATATTATTAAACAGAGCTTAACCCTTTCCCCCATACGACAATTCTGCAGCAGACGACTTTGAACGTATTTTGTCAAAACATCTCTATAATTGAATGGATAACCTATGACTAAAAGTGGAAAACATTGTGGCAAAAGGAGAAATTGCACGTTTTGTGCAATTTCTTCTTTTGTCACTATGTTTTCAAAAAGCCGTCTGCTGCAGAGGCGTCCGAAAGCGTTTATATGAGGGAAAGGGTTAACATATTTTGACAGAAGGATAAATGATCAATATGAGCATGTTTCTATTTTCGCCACATTGTTTTCAACAGAAGTCTGCTGCTGATGCGTCAAAACGCGTCTGCATGTTGGAAATGATTAATTATTATAGATTGAGATTGAATTGATTGATTGATTCCATTCAATTATGGAGATTTTCTATTTTTTGAAAATATACGTTCAAAATCCTCTGCTGCAGAATTGCCGTATGAGGGAAAAGGGTTAAAACTTAAAAGGGTTAAAATGTGTTTATTTAGAACTAGACTTTTTATTTCTGCGTGTAACATTTTAGTTTGCACTAATTATAATTATATTGCCAAAGGAGATAATGAAATATAGTCAAACTTGTGTTAGCGGTCACCTATATGACAAGATTGTTTGATTGATTCAACATTTTTTCTCAGTCATATCACGGCGACCAGTTCACCTACTCATGCGTTTCCTAGTTTTCCCACACCAGTACACCACACAACATACTTTCCAAGCAACTAGCTCCTTTTCCACATAGACTGTTACACAGCCCATTGGTGAAAGACAAATGACGCAGGTTACAATGACTCTTGTCAAACGTCGGAAAGAATGTTTGGCTGCCCTTGTCGCTACCTGGTGTGAACATTCATTGCGAGATATTTTACTTCAATGTAATCTATCTATATATAAATTTGGAACACATAATCCCATATATATCTAAAAGAAATGGTCCTCGTATGTCTTGGATGAAAATAATCCTCGAACAACGGTTACATCCCCCAAGGGAAAAGTAAGTTACGTTATAATAACACCGAGATGGATTACGCTGTACTTCACGTTTTAACAGACACAATATTTCTTTTCTCAGATTCATTCGAGCTAGTGACTCTATAAATGCCACATCGTGTAAACAGTTATTCCAATAGCTGTCAACTATATTATATTGTTGTATATTTTAATATGGGCCGGTGGCCAAAATACTTTAAATGAAATATGTCTCTGTCGATGTCTATACCATTATCCAAAATGCAATTAGTTTAAACTTATTTATTTTACGTCGATTGCGAAACAAGCTTGTCTGCTTTCTTGAGACTTATTAACCTGTACTCGCGCCGTCTGTTTGAAAACTCCCAAAGGCATAACCCGCTCATCACGGGATTCGAACCGGGACCTTTGGTTCGAGATGCTGACTCTCTGTCACTGCACCACTGTCTTCTACATTACAAAAAAATACAATTATCATGAGCATATGGAAAAGTAAAGTGTAGAAACACGCTATCACTACAAGTGTGACCGCAAAGGAGGAAAGCCATCACGACCATTTTAAAGTATTTAGTATGACTCAAACGGGGATTACACACACGACCGCCCGCACCCTAGGCGGACTCTCTAGCAATGCGCCGCCGAGGTGTTTATAGTTGTATTGTTGCTTTACACTGCTTTCAACATTATTACAGTTTCATCACGGCGTGTCCTGTGTGAATAATTGGTACTACCGGTAGAGTTTATCCCGACAATGATGCATTCGTCATAATGCTAGCCACGTAATCCCGACTTCAAAGGAGGGAAGCAATAACTAGCTCATTTGTTTAAGTCGGTGATATGACTCGACCGGGTGTCGAACCCTGGTCACCCGCTCCCTAACGAAAGATCTATCCGCAATGGGCGGGTTCGATCATCAACCATAGTCCAGAGCTGGAAGCCGCACCGCGCATGTACCTGATCGAACTAGTCTGGTTCCCTGCGTTCTACTATTACATAACAGAGTGAAAGGGGAAGAAACTCTAGACTACTGATAGAAATGGTATAGTCGAGCAATAGTGTCATGGCAACGATTGAGAGGTGTTTTGTCTGTTATTTGCGGGGGTATTCAATATTTATATTGAAGTTACCAGACATCAGGAAAAACGCGTAAGCATGCTGTTTAATAGCAAAAAGTTCACCCTAAAGTGACAAATGACATGGCTGAGGTGTTTCAAATCGTCTTAAGGTAGATTTACAAGCTTTAAAATGTTTAGCTTTTACCCGAGACGGCCATCTTGTTTCCAAAGAAACTACAGCAACCAAAACAAACTCGTATGTCTACTAGGTAAAACTAGGGTAGCTATAGTTTGTGATCGAACTCGCCCTACATCAAGGATACAGTGTGTCAGGAACTGAGCCGTGACGGCATTGAAGTGTATTAAGCCTTTCCCTCATATAGACGCTTTATGTCGCCTCTGCAGCAGACGGCCTTTTGAAAACATAGTGACAAAAGAAGAAATTGCTCAAAACGAGCAATTTCTCCTTTTGCCACAATGTTTTCCACTTTTAGTCATAGGTTATCCATTCAATTATAGAGAGTTTCTATTTTTTGACAAAATATGTTCAAATTCGTCTGCTGCAGAATTGTCGTATGAGGGAAAGGGTTAACCCTTGTCCCACATTCAGCAGACGACTGTTCACTTCACGTTGGTAAAAGGAGAAATTACTCATAATGAATAATTTCTACTTCTGCCACAATGCTTTCAACACCATTCAATAAATATGCATTCATTTATAGAGACGTCCCATATTTTTCGGCGACAGCTGATTGACGTTGGTTTTGACCTAGATTTTAAACATGATCTAGATTGTAGACCAATCAAGTGTTGTATTTAATGAATAATATCAAAGAAATAAAGGAAATGAAACGATTTTATTGGTTCAACGTTAAGTTGGCGATCCTACGACATGTACTTATAAGGGAAGTTTTAAATGAAATGTTTGCATACTAACCTTTAATTGTTTTCCTTAAGAAATAAATTTCAGTGAAAGAAATCAGAAAAAAAGTATGAAATATAATATTTAAGAGCAAAATATTAATTATTTTTGAAACATGATAAGTTTTTAATTATTTCTTATACTGTGTTACATAATACACCTCTTGGGAGCCTCGTGTGAGGAATTCTCGGCCTTGAACGGAATAATGTCATGTCGTGCTGGTGTCATGGATGTTGACTTGGATTGTCAAGTGAAAGGTCTGTTTCGCTTCCCGGCAGAGGCAAGCTTTTTTTCTTCTCTCTCTCTCATTCATATGAAAACCAAAGTATATACACTTCAACGAATTTCTAATTGGCCACCTAGTTTTTATCATATTTTAGGAAAAGAATTCGGAGAAAAATACAAATAACCAAATATAAGTTTAATACAATTTATTCCTAATATGTAAAACAAAACTTCATTGAAATTTGATCACGGGAACACACTTAACAGAGAGGTTTAACATGAACACCCTTAAAACAAAAACTGCAAGATCAAATCACGTCGTTGTTGATTTCGTTTCAATACTTTGTATGTCCCCCTGCTGCGGCAATTACGGCAAGGTACATTGTCCTCATTGATATAATGTATCAAAATCTGATGAATAACACACGTGATCTCCCTGATATTTGGTTGCAGCGGCTGGGCACGCACCTTGCGCTTCAATAGGTCCCACACGTGCTCGATCGGATTTAAATCCGGACTTTTTGCAGGCCATTTTATAATAAATACATGTTTCTGTCAATATTTTGCACTAAATAACAAATAATAAAACATATTGCCACTTTTATAACAACGCGTAACATACTTGTCTGATGGGGGTGCCGGCACAAACCATTCCGACGGCTTGAGCGCGTTCTGCAATGCTCATTATCGCCATATTAAATGTTTTTCATAAAGGACAATCCACGAAGAATACATTCCTACCAAATACGACAACTACCATGCCGTGCACGAGGAACGCGAGCACATAGGCTATTTTCGCACCTACCGTTCCGCATGGATGATTTTGTACGTGAATACGTGTTTTCTTTCTGTAAATCGATAGATTGGTGTGTACAATACAAAAATAACCAAACTTTAGATGTATTGATTAAATAGGTCGCATAATATCATATTTTTTATGGTGGCCAATTAGAAATTCGTCGAAGTGTATATGAACTAAAACATTTATAAACCAAATAGTACATATTTAACGTTATTGTTTTCTGTCATTCTAATAAGTAAGATAACATATCAAATAGTATGCACATGTTCCATTTCTTAGTGTTTTCTCATATTGATCGCCGTTTATCTTTTTTAAAGATATTTCTTGTTTACCTTAATGTTTTCAAAATCGTATGAAGCAGATTTGTTGTAGTTTGGGAAAAAGGAGAGCGTACCTTTCATGGTTCACTATTCCGAGTTTATTTACGTTATTCGATTATACAGTCACAGCAGTCACAACAGTCACAGCAGTTACATAACCTAAAGACGTTAAAAGATCAGCAATAAACACCAATCAAAATTGATGTATGTACTCCCGCCAAATTGGCTGCCTCAAACAATCAACAAACAAATCTCCCAGCACTACTAAACAGCCGCGATGATCAACCTTTGTTTTAGTAATTACACTGTCTTTATTACTCGACTGTCTTTAGTGGAATCTTATTGTTTTCTATTTTTTTAGGAGGAATTATTCAATTGTGTTGTTAAAATTTACAGGAAAATGAGAAACTTCAGCACGACATCGGTTTGTAGTATCTTTAGATGAGCTGTTCCACGAGAAAACCAATAGTATGGACTCTGCGAAATGTATCGACCCGGATCAGCCTGCGCATTCCGCGCAGGCTAATCCGGGCAAACACATTCCGTCTCAGGGGGATAAAGGTACAGAGTATTGATTCCTGAAACAGAAAATCAACAGAAGGCGAACATTGTCTGTCCGGGTTAGCCTGTGTGGCATGCTTAGGCTGATGTAGGTTGATACTTTACGCAGAGTCCACAATGTTGGTTTTCTCGCGGAACGACTCAGATCAGGGTTGGTGCTTTTTTGCAATTGGCTTTGACAGAACAACTATAACCTTTGTTTCCAGTTTTGATCTTCTGTAATGCAAATTGCCTGCATTCGAATGGTTGTATTTAATCTCTGTAGAATTACACATTCTTAGTAAATATAACTTAATGTCGTTTAACTCTTTCCCTCATACAACAATTCTGCGGCAGACGACTTTGAACATATTTCGTTAAAAAATAGAAAATCTCTATAATTGAATGGATAACCTATGACTAAAAGTAGAAAAACATTGTGGCAAAAGAAGAAATTGCTCGTTTTGAGCAATTTCTTCTTTTGTCACTATGTTTTCAAACAGCCGTCTGCTGCAGAGGCGTCAGAAAGCGTCTATATGGGGGTAAAGGGTTAAAATGTTATCAACTTGCAGACGCAATTAACGCATCTGCACGAGACGACTTTTGAAAACGTTGTAGCAAAGTGAGAAATTGCCGACAATGAGCATTTTCTCTTTAAGCAACAACTCTTTCAACTTTTTGTAATGGACATTGTCCATAGCTTTGCGTAGATTGCTTTCTAAGTCATTTGCTGCCGATTTGGTGTATGTGGGAAAGAGAAGGACGAAGCGTCGGTACTGCAAGTGATCACTAGATATGACTGTACTAAGAGACGCCTGCTTTTATTCTCTTCCCAACATTGTTATAACAAGAAGACGCTGAAGACGGTAAGGCCAGATTGTCGGCAATTTGACCTTGAAAACCGACAAACCAAGGTCAAAGTCAAAGTAACCATAGAAATCAATACAACTTGTTACTGGTTACCTTCAGGCAAAGTTTCAAGTGTGTAACCCTTTCCAGTGCTGAGATTTTGCCTCAACCAGAAACTTTAACCAAAATGTTGACGGACAGACAGGCAGACAGACGGACAGACTGACGGACATCGCCAATCTATAGACCGGAATTGCTAGAGCAATCCGGCCAGAAAAATCATCTGCTTCAGAAGTGGCAAATTTCGACTGCATACGGTAAAGGGTTGTCAAAGAATAGCGCCCCTAGCGGATAACAATTGTTTGAAACGAAGAGGTTTTTTTTTTAAATGATGCCGCTGCGATTTGTGCAAATGACAAATGAATCTAAGCCAAAACGCTACGTTTTCAAAAGAAAAACCGACTGTTTCCTGGAGTAATTCAGAACACGCGACAATGTGTTTTTGTCACTTAATATTGCATTGACGACGTTTTTGTCAACAGGGGTTTTCCCATCTTGTCTGGTAATGCATGGTCTTGAAAGACAATAATTTTGATTAATCCTAAATTTGTTCTCTTCGATTTTCTAAAGAGATTCGACGCAGGAAAATGGGCTTTTTTCAAAATTGGCGATCGGTGTGGATCAAGATCAGCTTTTGCACACGGCACTTTTCGTCAACCCAACCATAGGAACGTTAAAGAACATTGCATTAAAAAGTATACTTTGTTTAATCTCTAGGAATATGCAATCTGATCTTCTGCTACACAATAAACGAACGGCCTTAGCACACTGCACTTTTCGTCAACCCAACCATAGGAACGTTAAAGAACATTGCATTAAAAAATAGATACTATGGTAAATCTCTAGGAATATATAGTCTGATCTTCTGCTACACAATAAACGAACGGCCTTAATTCGATTTACAAACGCTGAACATGAAATAGAACACAGGGTCGACGGATTTTAATGTCGTTTTAGTTGGTCTGAAGGCAGGGATGTGTTTTTTTCTCCAATTATCTGGTATTGGGAGCAACATAATGACTCACACACTTAGAACGAATTCGCCGAGGACGACGGGTTAGCGTGGAGAACTTGGGACCGGGACTCTAGGGTTCGAATCCCGATTACGGCTGTGATTTTCCATTGCCATTAACTCTTTCAGCGCCAGAGGCAATATCGAGGTATTTGCAAACAATGCAGTTTCAGGTGAGTCAAAAGGCCTCTGTACGAGGAGAATAATGTGAACAAATATTCGCAGTCAAAGGTCATTATAGCCATGCCCTGTGTGTTAACACTTCCTTACTTGCAGACGAATTTTGCTGCATCTGCAACAGCCGGCTTTCTCATAATGTTTTAAATTTCCAATCAATAATTATCCTTTCTTTTATATACTTATTCGGTAATACTACCCAGATGTCTTTAACGCCACGGTGGTCTAGTGGTCTCGGGTCCGGGAGTTCGTTGGTTCGATCCCCGGCCGGTCCATACTAAAGACTTTAAAATTGGTAGCAATGCCTGCCCTCCTTGGTGCTCAGGGTTGTGGGGTTAGCGTTACGACTGACTTCCTGGTTCCAGGATAAAAGGACCAGTAGTAATGGTAACTTACCCAAGAAACGCCGTTATATAACTTGAAATATTCTTGAAAGCGGCGAAGTACAACGAACAATCAATCAATCAATTCATATACATCTTCAATACTGTTACCAAGGTGTTTCAGAGTACTCTGCTACGCATGTACTGTATGGTGGATATGTGATCAATCAAATCAATCAATTCAGACCAATTTAAGAATGACTATCTGGGGACTGAATCAATTGAGAAACGTTTTATCACACAACGGTCTGATACAGAACCATTAGCATGTCTAGACATTATTTAACACTTGCCAATATATATACCAAATATCTACAGCGGGCGCATTAGAAACACATTTATAAAGAAATGTGGAAGGTTTCTTTTAATGAAAGTTCATTTGAGCCGTTTACTTTGAAAACCAATCTTTAGGCTTTTGTGAATAGTGTGAATCCTGATCGAACTGCGCATCCGCACCGTCTACTCTGATTCTGCACCGTTCACCAATATGTCATAGAAGATTTAGAGAAACCTATGGAAAATCTGTATCAATTTGGATCCTTTGACATAAATACACTTGTAAGGAATTTGTTTTTCATTAAGGATTTGGCAGCAGTGTAAGCCAATTTCAGCCTGCAAAACCGCGCAATCTAATCTGGTCCTAGATTGTTATCCAATAAGTCATACATTGTAGATGATTATAGAAACGTCTCTTAACTAGCATCAACTTGGATCATTTAGCATTCATCAATGCATGTGTTTTATCTCCACACGCGTAATAATTACGTTAAGGTTCTTTTCACAGAGCACCGCTTATTTGAATCTTGTTTCAGGACAACCGACATGCAAAGATATAATAGACTGCGAATCCATGTTATCCGATTGCACACGCTTTGTCACGATCTTTCTTGAAGGACTTAATGATTATTATGATGACAGTACTTGCAAGGATGCACATGGTGATATGGGTCTACACAGATCCAAAATGCACTTGTGTTGGGTATGCTAATATAATATGTTAAATTGCTAATAATTAAAGATTCTTCCCTTTGCCACAATGTTGTCAACACTTTTCAATTGTTACACTTTTATTTAACGAGTTTCCATATTTGAACTTTTAAATAAATGTGTTTAAAGTCGTCTGCTGCAAAATTGTTGTATGCGACAAAGGGTAAACAGAAGACCAAAAAAAAGTACAATCTGTTTCGTAAATCTCCTTTCTGTCACGCTATGTCTTCAATATCTTAAGAAATAACTTTCTTTTTATTCAGATTTTTGATAAAGAGGTTTTCTTTTTAATGTGCTCGTAACACGACAATATCGCAATACTGGATAAACGATCGATTGGTTGTGGGTCTATTATTTAGTATTGGTATCAAACGCATCCATTTTCATTATAACGTAAAGTCCATGTTTAGTGCTTTTAAACTTTTAAGGTTAACCTTTCCATGTGCAGACAGTTTTTAACGCATAGGCAGTAGCCGTATTTTGAAATATTGTGACAAAGGGAGTAATTGCTCATAACGTTTGCAACAATGTTTTCAACTCTTTTCAATAATAACGCTTTCATTTAAATGAATGTTAAAATAGTTCTGTTTGTATGTTTTCAATATTCGGCTTATGAAAGAAAGGGTTAAGAGTATTTTGCATTTGCAAACAGTAAAGAGTTGGGTGAGCATGTGTTGTATTTTGTATTTGCTAACAGTAAAGAGTTGGGTGAGCATGTGTTGTATTTTGTATTTGCTAACAGTAAAGACTTGGGTAAGCATGTGTTGTATTTTGCATTTGCGAACAGTAAAGACTTGGGTAAGCATGTGTTGTATTTTGTATTTGCTAACAGTAAAGAGTTGGGTGAGCATGTGTTGTATTTTGTATTTGCTAACAGTAAAGATCTGGGTAAGCATATGATGTATTTTGCATTTGCTAACAGTAAAGACTTGGGTAAGCATGTGTTGTATTTTGCATTCGCGTAAATGAGTATGCACATATACCGCAAGGGTCTTTTAATTTTCGACGAACCTATGCCGAAACGTATAGGGGCTGCGGTCTGCAAACATCAACCCTATGTACTTGTGATTTTTAAAGTGTTATTATTACGTTAAGGTTGATTTGCCTGGAGCATCGCTTATATGTAACATCGAAAGGCTAGGGTAATATCCGTCCGTTTACACTACCACTCCTATTTATGTCATACTAAATTCCTAAAAAATGGAAGTAAAAGCATACCCATGTTAGCGTTCAAGAGTGTGGTGTAAGCATTACGACTGATTCGCTGTGGCAGAATAATTGGACCAGCGGAACTGGTATCTTACCGTGATAGAAATGAAAAAATACTGAAAGCTACGTGAGACCAAATTATGTTATGCAAATGATTGATTGATTGATTGATTGATTGGGGTTTAACGCGGTTTATAACAATTTCTCAAATATATCACGGCGGCCAGTTCACCTACTCATGCATTTCCTGGTTTTCTGACACCAGTACTCCACACAACAATCTTCCCAAGCAACTGGCTGCTTTTCCACATAGACTTAGCCCATTGGTGGAAGACGAATGACGCATGTCGCATTGACTTTTGTCAATCGTCGGAAAGAAAGTTGGCCGAGCTGGGATTCGAACTCAGAACCCTGGATTGACAGCCCGCGTCGTTACCGACTCAGCTACCGGGGCTCGGCTTATGCAAATGAAAACAACAACTCGTTGATAAACGATAATAAATCGTTTATTTACAATACAACGATATTCTACAAGTGTAGCTCCTCTTCTACCTTTTTTATCAATTAAATCCAATGTGTGGGAAAACAATTAACAGCACATAGAATAACACTAAGTGCTTATGAAAACTGTACCTGTTCCACTAATATTTGAAAAAAAAAAAAAAATGTTCTCCAATAAAATAATATATGTAGATAGATACCTATATTTTTGGTTTTACTTTCCTTACTCATCACTACGACTCGACACTCGACTTTTCTTACTCCACACTCGAGCTTTCTTACTCCACACTCGACCTTTCTTACTCGACACTCAACTTTCCTTACTCGACACTCGACCTTTCTTACTCGACACTCGACTTTTCTTACTCGACACTCGACTTTTCTTACTCGACACTCAACTTTCCTTACTCGACAATCGACTTTTCTTACTCGACACTCGACTTTTCTTACTCGACACTCGACTTTTCTTACTCGACACTCAATTTTCCTTACTCGACAATGGAACTTTCTTACTCGACACTCGACCTTTCTTCGACACTCGACCTTTTTTACTCGACACTCGACTATTCTTACTCGACACTCGACCTTTCTTACTCGACACTCGACTTTTCTTACTCGACACTCAACTTTCCTTACTCGACAATCGACCTTTCTTACTTGACACTCGACTTTTCTTACTCGACACTCGACCTTTCTTACTCGACACTCAAGTTTTCTTACTCGACACTAGACCTTTTCTTACTCGACAATCGACCTTTCTTACTCGACACTCGACTTTCCTTACTCGACAATCGACCTTTCTTACTCGACACTCGAGCTTTATTACTGGACACTCAACTTTTCTTGCTTTTCTTACTCGACACTCGACCTTTCTTACTTGACACTCGACTTTTCTTACTCGACACTCGACCTTTCTTATTCGACACTCAACTTTTCTTACTCGACACTCGACTTTTCTTACTCGACACTCAACTTTTCTTACTCGACACTCGACCTTTCTTACTCGACACTCGACTTTCCTTACTCGACAATCGACCTTTCTTACTCGACACTCGAGCTTTCTTACTGGACACTCAACTTTTCTTACTTTTCTTACTCGACACTCGACCTTTCTTACTTGACACTCGACTTTTCTTACTCGACACTCGACCTTTCTTACTCGACACTCAACTTTTCTTACTCGACACTCGACTTTTCTTACTCGACACTCGACCTTTCTTACTCGACACTCAATTTTTCTTACTCGACACTCGACTTTTCTTACTCGACACTCAACTTTTCTTACTCGACACTCGACCTTTCTTACTCGACACTCGACTTTCCTTACTCGACAATCGACCTTTCTTACTGGACACTCGAGCTTTCTTACTGGACACTCAACTTTTCTTACTTTTCTAACTCGACACTCGACCTTTCTTACTTGACACTCGACTTTTCTTACTCGACACTCGACCTTTCTTACTCGACACTCAACTTTTCTTACTCGACACTCGACTTTTCATACTCGACACTCAACGTTTCTTACTCGACACTCGACCCTTTCTTACTCGACAATCGACCTTTCTTACTCGAAACTCGACTTTTCTTACTCGACAATCGACCTTTCTTACTCAACACTCGACTTTTCTTACTCGACACTCGACTTTTCTTACTCGACACTCAACTTTTCTTACTCGACACTTGACTTTTCTTACTCGACCTTTCTTACTCGGCACTCGACTTTTCTTACTCGACACTCGACCTTTCTTACTCGACACTCGACTTTCCTTACTCGACAATCGACCTTTCTTACTGGACACTCGAGCTTTCTTACTGGACACTCAACTTTTCTTACTTTTCTTACTCGACACTCGACCTTTCTTACTTGACACTCGACTTTTCTTACTCGACACTCGACCTTTCTTACTCGACACTCAACTTTTCTTACTCGACACTCGACTTTTCATACTCGACACTCAACGTTTCTTACTCGACACTCGACCCTTTCTTACTCGACAATCGACCTTTCTTACTCGACACTCGACTTTTCTTACTCGACAATCGACCTTTCTTACTCTACACTCGACTTTTCTTACTCGACACTCGACTTTTCTTACTCGACACTCAACTTTTCTTACTCGACACTCAACTTTTCTTACTCGACACTTGACTTTTCTTACTCGACCTTTCTTACTCGGCACTCGACTTTTCTTACTCGACACTCGACCTTTCTTACTCGACACTCAACTTTTCTTACTCGACACTCGACTTTTCTTACTCGACACTCGACTTTTCTTACTCGACACTCAACTTTTCTTACTCGACACTCAACTTTTCTTACTCGACACTTGACTTTTCTTACTCGACCTTTCTTACTCGGCACTCGACTTTTCTTACTCGACACTCGACCTTTCTTACTCGACACTCAACTTTTCTTACTCGACACTCGACTTTTCTTACTCGACACTCAACCTTTCTTACTCGACACTCGACCTTTCTTACTCGACACTCGACTTTTATTACTCGACACTCGACTTTTCTTACTCAACACTCGACTCTTCTTACTCGACACTCGACTTTTCTTACTCAACACTTGACTTTTCTTACTCGACACTCGACCTTTCTTACTCGATACTCGACTTTTCTTACTCGATACTCGATCTTTCTTACTCGATACTCGACTTGTCTTACTCGACACTCGACTTTTCTTACTCGACACTCGAGCTTTCTTACTTGATACTCGACTTTTCTTACTCGACACTCGACCTTTCTTACTCGACACTCGACTTTTCTTACTCGACACTCGACTTTTCTTACTAGACACTCGACCTTTCTTACTCGACACTCGACCTTTCTTACTCGACACTCGACTTTTCTTACTCATCACTCAACTTTTCTTACTCGACACTCGACTTTTCTTACTCGACACTCGACCTTTCTTACTCGACACTCAACTTTTCTAACTCGACACTCGGCACTCAGCCAATTATAAACCCTCAACTAAATAAGACTCACCAGAAGCGGCTAATACATGAGCCATTCCACGAGAAAACAACATTATGGTCTCTGCGTAATGTATCGACCCAGATCAGCATATGCAGACAGACCGCATAGGCTAATTAAGACCGACACATTCCGTCTCAGGGGGATAGAGGTAAAGAGTACTGATTCCAGAAACAGAAAATCCACAGGAGGCGAAAAGTGTCTGTCCGCATTAGGCTGCGCGGCATGCTTAGGCTGACCGGGTCGATACATTACGCAGAGGCCATACTGATTTTTTTCACGTGGAACGGCTCATATATATATATATATATATATATATCAAGTGATGTACCTAAGGCTGTGTTTAGTGCAGCTCTGACGAGAAACAACGAAAGCACCCGATCGCCTGACACGACTCAATCTCTATCCTTTACAGTCATCCAAATAAATAATTTGGAGTCAGCAGCTGCTTACGTGTATTGGTCCTGCCATTTATACCAATCCAGAAACGATTGTGTCTGGAACATTACATTATTTTGAGTCCCCGGGGAGCTAGTGATATGGCTATTAATCCCTTTCTTCTCAGTAAAGAATCATAAACATGTCGGCGTGTGTGCAGCTAGTTACATGTAGCATCTAAAATATCGTGACAAAAATGTCCAGTACCACCAGTATCTCCTCTTTCGACAAAACGTTTTATATCAAATTTAAACATATGTTTCAGTGTTCTATTTGCAACGTTGTCACGTTCCAAGAGTCTGCTATAAAATGAAAGGGCTATACAATTATAAAGAACAGGTTTATTAGAAGGAAGCAGGTGCTTTTGCATTCCGTCAAACTGATATCACTGTTTGGTTAACCCTTTCCCTCATATAGACGCTTTCTGACGCCTCTGCATCAGACGGCTTTTTGAAAACATAGTGACAAAAGAAGAAATTGCTCAAAATGAGCAATTTCTCCTTTTGTCACAATGTTTTCCACTTTTAGTCATGGGTTATCCATTCAATTATAGAGATTTTCCATTTTTTGACAAAATATATTCAAAGTCGTCTGCTGCAGAATTGTTGTATGAGGGAAAGGGTTAACTCGCCACGTCATGACAAACGAAGGTTTAAGAAAAAAAATGCAATTTGTCTTATCTATTTAATTGTACATTTTCACATTATTTTAATTGGACTTCTAACTTGTAAAAGCGTTCAATACTACAGTTAGGGAAACAGAAAGAAACATCGGGAGCGAGATCTTTTTCGGCGGTAGCTGATTAACGTGGGTTTTGACCTAGATGTTAAACAAATGATCTAGATTGTAGACCAATAAACTGTTGTATTTAATAAATAATGTCGAAGAAATAAAGGAAATGAAACGTTTTGATTGGTTCATAGTTAAGTTGACGATCCTACGAGATTCCATTTCTTAGCGTTTTCTCATATTGATCGCCGTTTATCTTTTTAAAAGATAATTCTTATTTTATTTTAACAGACATTTGTCCCTGTTTTATGTTGGTGTTTTGAATGGTGTTTTAAGCCGCCTTCAATCATTTTTCACTCATAACAATGCGTTTCCTGAGAATCTTACCAGTACTACTGATCCATTTCACCAGACGCCAGCGAGTCAGTCGAAATACTAACCCTACACCCCTGAGCCCCAAAGAGGGACGATTCTAAAGTATGGTGGCACTACGTTTCACTGTTATCACTAAGATCGGTTAGGTTAATAGTCCACAACGGATTCCTTAATAAACGGATTTACTTCTACTATTGTGACGGGAACGGGGTATATGTGTAAATACCACTTTTACGGCCTTGCTCTAGTGTACTGCTTGTTTTCAGTTGTGTGACTTCGGGTCGAAGTCAAGAGAAAGAGGGAGAAATGTAACGGGAACTGGGTATAGATTTAAATACCACTTCTACGTCCTTGTCGTAGAAGCCGGATTTTATAGCGACGTTGGTAGAGTGGTTGACCTTTGTTTAAAGTTAAGCAACGTTCATCGCGGTGAGTACCTGGATGGGTGAACCGCGATGGCTTAACGCCGGTACACGTTACAAATGGAGGCAGCGGTTGGATTTTTTGGGTCGATACCACCATCATCCCCGGACCCCGGTGGTTCCCAGTGGTGTTACATAGACTCCACTCTAGTGTACTGCTTGTGTTCAGTTGTGTGATTTCGGGTGGAAGTCAAGAGAAAGAGGGAAAAATGTAACGGGAACTGGGTATAGATTCACTTTTACGGCCTTGCTCTAGTGTACTGCTTGTTTTCAGTTGTGTGACTTCGGGTCGAAGTCAAGAGAAAGAGGGAGAAATGTAACGGGAACTGGGTATAGATTTAAATACCACTTCTACGTCCTTGTCGTAGAAGCCGGATTTTATAGCGACGTTGGTAGAGTGGTTGACGTTTGTTTAAAGTTAAGCAACGTTCATCGCGGTGAGTACCTGGATGGGTGAACCGCGATGGCTTAACGCCGGTACACGTTACAAATGGAGGCAGCGGTTGGATTTTTTGGGTCGATACCACCATCATCCCCGGACCCCGGTGGTTCCCAGTGGTGTTACATAGACTCCACTCTAGTGTACTGCTTGTGTTCAGTTGTGTGATTTCGGGTGGAAGTCAAGAGAAAGAGGGAGAAATGTAACGGGAACGGGGTATAGATTTAAATACCACTTCTACGGCCTTGTCGTAGAAGCCGGCTTTTATAGCGACGTTGGTAGAGTGGATGACCTTTGTTTAAAGTTAAGCAACGTTCATCGCGGTTAGTACCTGTATGGGTGACCCGCGATGGCTTAACGCCGGTACACGTTACAAATGGAGGCAGCGGTGGGATTTTTGGGTTGATGTCACCATCAATCCCGGACCCCGGTGGTTCCCAGTGATGTTACATAGAATCCGCTCTAGTGTACTGATTGTGTTCAGTTGTGTGAATTCGGGTCGAAGTCAAGAGAAAGAGGGATAAATGTAACGGGAACAGGTATACATATCACTTCTACAGCCTTGCTTTGGTAGCCGGCTTTTATAGCGACGTTGGTAGAGTGGTTGACCTTTGTTTGAAGTTAAGCAACGTTCATCGCGGTTAGTACCTGGATGGGTGACCCGCGATGGCTTTAACGCCGGTACACGTTACACTATCGTATTGCATATTGGTACTGGTTTTCGGTCATTACCTTTCTGATCTGGATCGTGGCCTGGTCGTTCAATCCCGAAGGTAAGATTACATTCGACCAGGCCCCCAGTTCCTTTGTATCATTAATATTTATTTATTTATAAACCAGTGATAGTCAAATATCTCCTTAAAAATAAATTGAGGCATGTTCCGCCGCAAAACCCATTCTTCAGAATCGAGGTTAAGCTATGTCTCGTTGCATAATTCCCTGTCAGCCCTGTACTCTTATTTGAAGGCACGATTGAAACCATTGAGAAATGGTTAACACCTAAAACCTGACATTATAAAGGATGGCGATTCGGGGTAATAAAGCACCTGCTTACAGTGAAGACTCGGGCCAACCTGTGCATCCGTACAGTTTCGTCAAAGTTTCTGAAGTTCGCATATATGTTAAACACATATTAACTCTTACAGCGCCGAATTGTTTAACGTAGACTCTGCCATGTTCAAAATCGGGCTTCTCCATTTCTCATGTAATAAAAGTTTGGACTATTTTGATAACTAAAGGGCAAACAATGCTGATTTCAGGTGAGACAGCTCGTTACGAGTTGACTCGCCTGAATCAGTATTGTTTGCAAAAACCTCAATATTGCCTTTGGCGCAGAAAGAGTTAACGCCCATTCTGACAAAAAAAATGGAAATGTAGCCGCATGTCTTTAAATGATGTCAAGTCGAAGTGTCGTTACGACCTTTAATCGCGTGACGCGACTCATGTATATTGCAAAATCTAGAAATGTTATCGTATCACAATCATAATGAATTAACGTGAATACTGAATACATGTAACACAATTATCCACTAAAAGATAGCAATAAAGTCCGTACAGAAATGTTTCCATTAAGACATAAGTTTTTCTCCACTTCTCGACATGAACTGTCATATTTAACACGTTGTATGGCACCAAGAGTAAAGAATCATTTAGCCTCAAGAGTATTATGATTGTGAAATGGGAAATAATGGCAAACCCGTTTATAAACAAGAGCTGTCGGAAGACAGCATGCTCACCATTACGTTATCATATGAATTATAAGCAAAGTACTTTATAAGTCGAAAAAAGGCCATAATTCTTACAAAAACCTTGACAGAGTTATGATATATTTTCTGTTGAAGGAGGTTATGATGGTGAATAAGTGTTGTAAGTTTCGAAGTAGTATCTGTAATTGTTTTGAAAAATAAAATTGGTACAAAAAACTTAACCATAATTCTAAGTAAGAAAAGGGCCATAATTCTTACGAAAACCCTGACAGAGTTGTGTACTCGTGTCTGTTGATGGGGGTTTTGATGGTCAAAAGATTTTTGTAATGCTTAAGCTATATCTCTAATTATTTTGAAAAGTTCAATTTGTTATGAATAACTTAATCAACATTCTAAATAAAAAAAAGGGGCCATAATTCTTTAAATAAACTTGACAGAGTTATGTGCTCTTGTCTGTTGAGCGAGGTAATGATGGTAAATAAGTATTGTAAGTGTATAAGCTAAATCACTAATGGTTTTGAAAAAAAGTGGGGTGGTACGAAAAACTTTACCAAAATTCTAAGTCTAAAGAGCCATAATTCTTACAAAATCATGGACAGAGTTATGTACTCTTGTATGTTGCTGGAGGTAATGATGGTGAAAAAGTGTTGTAAATTTCAAAGCAATATCTGTAATGGTTTTGAAAAAAAGTGAATTGGTACAAAAGACTTAACCAAAATCCTAAGTAAAAAAGGGTCATAATTATTACGAAAATCTTGACAGAGTTATGTACTCTTGTCCGCCGACGCCGAGGCGAGTAGTATAGCTAGCCTTTTCTTCGAAAATCCGAGCTAAAAACGTCTTTTGAAACCTGATAATCATATATTAGTGTTATATACATGTGGCAAGTATACCATACAACTGTTCAGTATACAAATTAACAAATATAGACAACTTATTATCAATGTACATGTACCTATATATTCATACCATGTTCACATTCCTTGACGTCTTAAAAGTAAAATATTAAATATTCTAACACAACCAAATGTTAAGAAGTGACTCGGACAAGAATGCATGCGAACATCAATGCACGGCGATAAAAATGAGCATTTCCTTTTTCTCTCTAAGAAAAACCTTTCCCACATACAGACGCTTTCTGACACCCCTGTAGCGAACAACTTTTAAAAACATTGTGGCAAAAGTAGAAATTGCTCATAATGAGCAATTTCTATTTTTGCCACAGTGTTTTTAACTCTTATCCGTAAGTACACTTTAGTTTTAGAGCTTTTCCGTGTTTTTACCAGGAAGTCGTCTGCTGCAGATGTGTTGTATGTGGGCAAAGGAGGGTTAACATTCCTCAGAGTTTAAACGCGCCAAATCAAAATAAAAGACTCCTTAAAGACCGGCATTACAGGTCAGTGTAACTAGAACATCATAAATGGACGAGAAATGGAACACAACGATCGAGTGAAAACCGTTAATCATTTCTCATTTATAACCGACTTTAAAACGATTAAATTGTGGTATTTGAAGTTAATTCATTAAATGGTCAATTATTTAATGAATTATTCTCATGACGAGCAAGTTCTCCTTTTGTCATTATGTTATGAAAAGTTATCTCCTTCAAAAGCGTTAGAATGCTTCTCCACGTGCACAAGGGTTAACTGTAAAATATCCTTTAATGAACAAGCCTAACAGTTGGACACGAGTCATTTTGCTGACAGCAATGACTCCTGTGAGACATCCATATTCTGTCTTAATGGCCGAGTATTGTCATATTTAACGTTTGATGTAGTTAAATTTTGAAGAAATTTGAATATTCATTGTAAAATCGTGTAGTAAAACTTTATCGTTATCTAGTGTGCAATTGTAGGACGACTTTTGCAACGATAAAATCTGGTCTCTACTACAATAAGATGGACCGATTTCTGATTCAAACCGACTTTTACTCAAACACGTTAAATCAGGTTTAAGATTTAAACGAAGAGCGACTGTTTTAATGAAAGTGAACATTTGAGAACCAATGCGCAACGTAGTCTCCTGAATTTAACAGAAATATGTTAGTTTTAGTACCATTATGTATTTTCATTAAACAATTCACAGATCTGGCGACTGCATCTCCAATATGGCAGCATTTAGACGATTTAAGACATCAGCGTAAATAGTATGTTGATACATATCGAGGGCTTGGCGTGAAACGGTTGTAACTTAAAACCTATTTTGAAAACCCTGGTTTAGGGGCAATTTTGACCACTTTGTAAACAATGCAAATTTAGGTGCCATTGCTCAGAACGAGCAATGGCACCTAAATTTACATTGTTTACCAAGAAAAAAGATTTAACACTTATAAAATACTTTATGGCGAGGTAATTAACCTTGGTAAAATAATACCAGATTAAGTTACAACCGTTTCACGCCAAGCCCTCGATATGTACCACACGCACCAATGCTTTAACCCTTTCGCTGCCAAAGGAAATTCAAAGTTTGTTTTGCAAACAATGCAGAATCAGACGAAACAGCTCATAACGAGCCATCTCTTCAGAAATATGCATTGTTTGCCATTTAGACATTTTTACCAAATATCCTGTTTGACGGAATATTAGGTCCAATTTTTAACATGGAACAGTCGACTTTGTGAAATGCGGCATCGAAAGAGTTAAGGAATAATATCTACATATTCTCACAGACCACTACCAAATTTCATGCCACACACCAACACTTGAAATTTTATTAAACCTTCCTTTGACCAGTCGAGTTCACTGTAATAGCCAGAAACAATTTGTTGGGTAAAAGGCAGGGTCCAATTCCACCAACCTTATTTAGAGCTAAGAAATAATTAAATAATTAAAAGCTTTTTTTATCATTTCGTTTTGTAAAAGATGAATAGTTGAAACGTATTCTTTTAAAAGTAAATGACTCAGTTGACTAAATAATGATCTTGCTGACTAACAATTTCTTGTAAAAGAAATGAATATTTTGGCATTTTATTAGGAAATCAAAATCGGGCCCGAACAAAACCGGTGTTTCACATTCTCTACTTTCACTTTCAACCATGGTAAAAATACTAAAACTGATCAAATCAAACATTTTCCAGTGAATCCATATACACATTTACAATACATTTAAACTCAATTGTCATATATTCATTACGGAAACAAGTCGGGCCCGAAACAAAACCGCGTGTTTCACATTCTCTACTTTCACTTTCAACCAAGGTCAAAATACTAAAACTGATCAAATCAAACATTTCCAGTGAATCCTATACACATTTACAATGAATATAAACTCAATGCCATATATTCAATACATTTCTGGCGATGATATACATGTACACTCAATACAAAGGGGTTTTTAGGGAACATTTGGCTGCAGATCAGCCTGACCGCGGATGTATTCGGCGTTATTTGACATCAAATGATGCATATGTGTCTATATTATGTGTAAATGCATTGAGATTTAGTCCCTCATTGGCATACAACAATTCATCTCAGTTCTCATTTGAGACGCTTGTGTTAACACAATGACTCAACATAAAAAGAAAAAACCATTGCAGATGTTTTATCATGCGATTCGTAATTAAGCGCATCGCAAATCATGTATTCCCTCGTGCAGCAATGAAATCAAAAGCATCTAAAATCATTATAAAATACGGGAGAATGCTTAATCATTCTCGCATACGCCGCGTTTGTTGCACAAAAACAAGATGTTTTTTTAACAGGCTTCAAGATTCTTCCTGTAAAACAACGTTGAACGTTCTGTATCTTGTGACTTCTAAAAATCATTGTAGTAACAAGAACACATTCTCACAATGTAGTATGCACATTTAATGATACATTTCTCAGCCACACTATATATTTTCGAAATAAAATACGATAGGCTCGTCTTTATTTTAAATTTCTTAATGATGGCTATATTTGGCGGATCTTATTGATTCCGCCAATATAAATAGCGCCATTATTAAACTATCGTCTAGTGTGTATATATTTATATATATATTTCTATATATAGTAAAAAAGGAAAAAGACACTAAATTGGTTTTAATTAAACGTTTAAAACCCAATGTAGTGTATTTTTTCTTATTTACTACATATTTGTTCTTGTTCCGGTATATTTCTTCGTTTTATATTACGAGTATACT
>JASEVX010000006.1:23123930-23171853 GCA_031761405.1 Serripes groenlandicus
ATTTTGAGTACCTTGAACTTTCTGTCTAGGGGATTTTGAGCTCCCTGAAAAAAAAATCATCTAGGGGATTTTGAATACCCTGTAATTTACACCTAGGGGATTTTGACTACCTAACCATTTTTGGACCTAGGGGATTATGAGCAAGGGGATTTTGAGTGGCACCCTTATATTACATATAATTTATATCTATCTAAAAAGCATCGTATTCTGTTATTTATTATAAGTAAATAAGTATGTAAGTAAATTGTTTTTTACTGTGACATGTGTTACAATTATATGTAACTTAATTCCGAATTATTTAGACATATCCATTTCAAAAAGACACCAAATAGTTGGGGTCACATATTTGAAATCGCCTTTTAACTATGTTATTAGAAATACCTATCATGTCCCGAAAAAAACCGCAGCAGCAGTTCTGAATGCACGTCTGAGCAATCAGACAGGTACGCTCCAAGGTAATAGCTTCGATAAAAAAAAAAAAAAATAGAGTTGTCCTATGTCCGCTTGATTGTGAGTCCATGGTAGCAGGTGAAAGTCACAGGTGCCAGTCTCGTTTAAAATCTAAAAATAGCATTTGACTATATATTGACGTCAATATATAGTCAAATGCTATTTTTTAGATTATAAACGAGACTGGCACCTGTGGTCAATATATAGTCAAATGCTATTTTTTAGATTTGAACGAGACTGCTTGCACTCTGTGGTCAATATATAGTCAAATGCTATTTTTAGATTTTAAACGAGACTGTCACCGGTTGTCAATATATAGTCAAATGCTATTTTTAGATTTTAAACGATACTGGGACCTGTGGTGAAGGTATTGAGTACTTCAATCAACAATGATTATTTCAACAATTAAATTGTGCACGGTTGTCATGTTCGCTTTACTATGATCACGGAGTACAAAAGGACAATTGTGATCAACTATGTATAAAAAGCTAAGTGATGGGTTGCCGTCAAACGTACCATATCCTACAATTAAAAACTACGTATGACCTATTTACAAAATAAAACCCGATACAACACTGATTTAAGAGAATCAGGACAAGGTATTTTTAGGAATGACGGGAGACGGATGACTCCCCACTATCCATGTTACTTTGTTACAATACTGACCTATCTGTTTCAATTGGGATTAAATATAATATACAATACTAATTAACAAAAAACCCTTTCCGGACGGGAACCTTCTTTTAATGACTATTGTGCAACGTTAAGATATCTGATTTACTTTTCTAACCATTATGTTGAGAGTGTGTGCAAACAGTATTGAACCAGACAAGTCAGGCGCTTTCGCCGATATATAGAACTCAACAATGTTGTACTCCGAGTATTGGCTATTGACTCTCTCTCAAATGCAAAGCTGGACGATTCTATTTTAAAACTACAGCATTGAAAAGGTTAAACTCAAGAGTCCTATGTAAATATCAGTTTTAAAATGGTCCCTTCTGTTAAAACCAAGTGCCAATCTGTTAAATCAGAAACGGATCTGAATTGAACGTTAAAAATAAATTACGATGACAACTAGAACTGACCGATTTCATCTGATCTTGACTGGGACCTTGAAATGCGGTAAAATTGAATGTTTGATGGTGTTCAATATCTTTCTTGCGAAGGTTTCTTTTTAGCTGAGTTTGATAACAAGAAAATCGAACTTGGTTCAAGTAAAGTACGAGGACAATTGCCGTGGAAGAAAAGTGATAGCCTGAAACCAATCTCAGGAAATGACCTCTCGGAGGAGAGTTAGGAATTACTCCTATGTCAATTAATAAGCCCCATTTACCATAAAAAACCGAGATCTTGGTCAACTAAAAGTAAATTACTGTAACATAAGTCTGAAATAAATCTGCCTTGCCGCGGAAAGTCGTGCGAATTATGATGCCATCGATCAATTTGCAAGGAACCAGATGCAAAGTCTGATCAGTGCCTTTTAAAATGTTAATTCCAAGTGAAAGGAATAAGTTTCCGTATAAAAAGATCAACATTAAATAAACTCTCTTTTTGCCGTATTTAATCATTTTAGCATATATCTTAATTAAAATATACCATGCTGCGGCAAGTTCCAATATAAACCAACCTTCGAAAAGTGTTGCCACGCTATCAACAACCTGCAAAGAACCAGATGCATACACTGATAACTGCTATAGTTTTTGTCCAACTGATGGGATTTAATTTTCCGTACGAAGATATCAATATTAAATAAATTATTTCTGTGTCGCGTCTATCCATTCGGGCTCTTAATATATCTGCGTACAGTGAAGACTCGGACGAGCTTCTGTATCCGCAAAGTCTTCACTAGAATCTCCACTCTCCGTCCATATGTAACACAATCATAGTCCTTGTCAGATGTTTTAACAAAATACTAGAACTGTAGCCCCAAAGGTTTTAAGCCAAATTACCGTTATATGAGCCCATTACGGAGAGTTAACAAGACGCCGATAACGCTCATAAGATTCTTTGCTTACCTTCATTTCCCTCATACGACAATTCTGCAGGCAGACGACTTTAAACATATTTTGTCAAAAAATGGAAAATCTCTATAATTGAATGGATAACCTATGACTTAAAGTGGAAAACATTGTGTAAAAAGGAGAAATTGCTCGTTTTGAGCAATTTCTTCTTTTGTCACTATGTTTTCAAAACGCCGTCTGCTGCAGAGGCGTCAGATAGCGTATATATGAGGGAAATAGTTAAAGGTCAGAATAAGGTTGTAGGGAAATACACACTGCGATTTGATTGGTAGCAATTAAGAATCAAGTAGCAGTTTTGCTGGCGTGTTTTGAACATATACGAGAGTATGCTTTTATTAGTCGGTCAACCCGTTATCTACATCAGCCTGCGTTATCTTCCCCCGTTCGACATCTAGCCATTGAATCATTCATGTAGCTTCTGAACGAATCTGATGACCAAACAAATCATACCAGACTAGCATCACTGAACTGCGGTCTACGTAAATGAACCAAAATGCAGTTGAGACCGCGCGGTCTGATTTAGCACTATACTGTCTATAAATGAGTCATAAAAAGTTTCAAGAAATCTCTACAAAGCAGTATCCTTTTTGAGCCTTTAGCATGAGAAGCCCATACATGCTTTTTTTCAACACGTGTTATAATTATGTTACGGTTGGTTTCCTCCCGGAGAAACCGCCCAATGGAACTATGCGCTTGATTGTCATTAATCTAAATATGAGCCGTCCCGCGAGAAAACCAACAGTATGGGCCTCGAATGTATCGATCCATATCAGCATGCGCAGTTCCGCGCAGACTGATCCGGACCGTCACATTCCGTCTCAGGGGAATAGAGGTATAGAGTAATGATTCAGTAAACAGAAAGTCCACAGTGGGCGAAAAGTGTATATCCGGGTAAGCCTGCGCGGCATGCTTAGACTGATCCGGGTCGATACTTTACGCAGAGCCCACAATGGTTGGTGTTCTCGCAGGACGGTTCATATATTTCTTAGTTCGGTTTTCGTATGACGTGGGTCAATTAATTGCCGTAGCAAATGGACGTTTTTTTCGAAACATCGTTTTTGCCGAGGGGTTAACCAAGCGATAAACTACGATTCTGGTCAGAAGATTTCCTGTGCCGAAAAGCGTTCTTTAATGGCGACTTAACTAATGGCAAGTCGTAAAATACTAGTACATCCAATTTGTAGGATTTCGTCTTATACGTTTATGGCCAATTACATTCTTAGACGAATGGTCTCATTCTATTGTGAAAATCAGATCATATGAATGGAGATTATGTGAATCTTACTGGAAATTGTATGAAATTGATTCACATTTTACCCAAATTTGCATTTTTTTACATAGCCAAGTGTATTGGTGTGAAACATGATTTAAACCTTTATCTCGTTGATTCTCTGCAACTAGCTTCTTCCTCATTTGTTTAGAATTGCATGTATTAGTCGTAGCTTCATTTCTATACATGGTCAGCAAACTATGTAGACCAAGATTATACTACCCAAATGTGTATGTTGATCTTGGTCTGTAGTGTTCGCAAATATAGTCGTGATTTTTGCATATCTACACATTAGTCCGTCCATAAGCAAATGTACATGTGAACAGTGCAGGTCCATCATGAAGTATACACCATTGCTAGAAAGGTGATAATTGGGTATTTATTATATTGTTTGTTATAAACATGTTAATAGTCGATTATATCGAGGTAAACATAATTAACATATCAACATTATTTTTAAGTTGATTTTTTAAAATTTGGGGGTCATTATCTAAACGATTTTGTGTTTAATCGAAATTATCTATTAATAGACGTGTGACTTATATTTTATATCTGAGGTTGTTAATTTAATCGATAAGCTAACATGCTCGGGTTTTCTTGTGAAGTTGACAATAAAGCTCTTTTTAAACCTTTAGTTGGTGATAATGATAATACTCGGAGTATTGATAATATTAGACTAAAATATAAAATATATATCGAGGGCTTGGCGTGAAACGGTTGTAACTTAAAACCTATTTTGAAAACCCTGGTTTAGGGGCAATTTTGACCTCTTTGTAAACAATACAAATTTAGGTTTAAATTTCCATTGTTTACCAAGAGAAATGATTTAACGCTTATAAAAACTGTATGGCGAGGTGATTAACCTTGGTAACAAAATACCAATTTTAGCTACAACTGTTTCACGCCAAGCCCTCGATATTAACTATTAATTAATAAGCAAACACTGGTATAATTTAATAAGTATAATTACCATATAATCATAATTTTAAAACAAACTAACTTTGATATTGCGCTTTTATCTTTTTTCCTGACTTGAAACTGTAGAATCAGAGCACCTTAGGTAAAATTTACAATTTAAACAAACGCAAAACGAGTTTAAAGTATGCATAAAAACAGCACCATCTTTTTCTCCTTTTCGCAAAACGTTTCAAATAGAATCTGCTGCAAAGATGCCAAACGTCGTTTGTACCTAAGAAAGGATAAATAGTGAATATGCAAAAGGGGTGCATTTTCGGAATGATTGATTCCATTGCACTGGTTATGGATGTGATTTGAGGATTAATAACTTTATAAATTGTCAAAGTTACCATAATCGACGGCATTCTTCTGTAACTTAAGGGCGAACAGAGCGTACAGTTTCGTGTCTATTGATGGTATGTCAAAGTTATGCCACGAAAGCATTAATATTCAACGAAACCCAACAATCAAGCTTTACGCCAAGTGTAAAGCAAGGATGCTGCTTTTATTTACAATACATATATTCACAATGTAACTAAATTGATTGTGCACAACAGTTGTGAGACTTCTCTCGAAATGTGTCAGACCATACAGCAACAGCCAGGATAAGGAGTAAACAAGTCTGTATCCCTCAATTGATTGATTGATTGATTGATTGATTGATTGATTGATTTTGGTTTCACACGCTGTTTTAAAGATGTTGTCCATATCAAGGCGGCCAGTTAACATTTTCATGTGTTTTCTGACTTTCTCACACAAGAATATCACCACACAATAATTGTTCCCTGCAACTGGCTATTTGTTTCACATAGACCACTGGAAGCACTGCTAAACCCCTTCGATGCCAAAGGCAAATAAAGACTTTTGCAAACAATGCAGATTTCGGTAAGACAGTGAGCTGTCTCTCCTGAAATCTGCATTGTTTGCCACTTAGATATTTCCAAATATCCTGTTGGGCGATAAATGGAGTGGTCCAATTATCAACATAGAAGAGTGGACTTTGTGAAATTCGGTAGTAAAAGGGTTAATACTGTGCGAATGAAAAGGTCTACATGATCATTGAATATTAGATCATTTTCACTTGACGCGATTATATTTTCTCGAGATTTCATCCTTCAAAATAAGAACTTTTTTGTAAAGTAAATACTCTGAACCAATATTGTAAGTGCATAGATGATAACTTGATACTTAGAGAATTGTTCTACGGAATTGAATATTTTAATATATATTTAGATACATGGTTTACTTGACCTTGACATTGCTATTAACTTGAAAGTGGTATTTTAGACGTAAAGTGGGAAAAAAAATCATGTAATTTTTCAACGTCACACGATGGATTGATGATAAATTAAATAAACAAAACAATCATTTTGAAAGAAGGCAAGATAATGTTTAGTTGTTACTCCTTCTTTTTTCATAAATATTGCTAGTATTTCAAAAGTTCTTCTATTTAATTTGATATAAAGATATCGAGGGATTGGCGTGAAACGGTTGTAACTTTAAACCTATTTTGAAAACCCTGGTTTAGGGGCAATTTTGACCCCTTTGTGAACAATGCAAATTTAGATGCCATTGCTCAGAACGAGCAATGGCACCTAAATTGCCATTATTTACCAAGAAAAATGATTTAACGCTTATAAAGACTTCATGGCGAGATGATCAACCTTGGTAAATTTATACCAATTTTAGTTACAACCGTTTTACGCCAAGCCCTCGATATGCTATCTAAACGAAGTATTCTGTTATGTTCCAAATGTGGGAAGAACACACGGATTTTTGAAGGAGATATAGACGTTTAACGAGCAATACAATTACAACTTTGGTCAAGGTTATTTATAAATGTACCGTAACCTAGTTCAACATTTGTTTTCCTACGTTTTTTAAGGATTGATCTATACCTTATTCAACGTGCCAACGTGAATTTGAAATGTTTTTCTGGCACTAGTGTTTTCACTTATGAAAAATAATGCCCAATAGGAACTGTCCGCATCTTTTATATCTTCCATTCTGGCTTTGGAACACTCCTTTTTGAGTACCCATATCGAATTTAAAACGAGGCTACGGATATCATGTTTAGACGTGCATTGTGTTGGAAGTGAAAAATACTGTTCTGTCGATGAAATTACAACACTATCCAAAGATAACAACGGAGGTGACCATTTAATATAATGACCGCCCAGTTTTCTAGAATGATATGTTGTGGACTTTTACACAGCATTATCCAACTTTGTCCCAAACAATAATATAATGATTAATAGGTGTTAACATTTATTGATAATTTGATACAAAATTAACAATCTGTATTAAACGGAATTCGAAACTTACTATTCAAAACGTAACTGTATGTACTATTAAAATGAACCATAAGGAATTTGCGATCAGTTTAGGTTCCGATCAAACGGCGGGGGTTACATGTTTTCAATAAGTTACAGATGCTTTCAAGAATAACCTGAACATGTTTGTATATTTCGATCAGATTACATGGGTCAGCAAGCAGGTCTTCATCTACATTTGTGTATTATTACACTATGGTTGAGTTTCGCTTTCGTTCATATTTTGTTTGGGTATATTGATTGATTGGTTCGATCGATTAGATTGATTGATTCATTGGGGTAGTTAACAGGACTACTGGTCCTTTTATCCTGACACCAGCCAGTCAGTCGTAATGTTAACACCCGCAACCCTGAGCGCCAAGGAAGGGCATCCATTACTACCATTTTTAAATTATTTGGTATTACCCGGCCTTGGATCGAACCTGCGACATCCAGCACCCGAGGTGGACAATCTGTCATTTCACCGACGAGGCGGTCTCGATTGATTAGAATACCATGCAGTATTTTAGTTGTATAACGTTTTCCAAATCGACTTGCTTTTATATGACCTTTGCCATTCATTCGAAATATTGAATAGCCGAACCAGGATTCAAACCCACGACGCCTGGATCCATAGCCCTCGTCCTCACCGATTGAACTTGCCATGTCTGATTGGCGAGCAGTGCAGACAATCATATCAGACTGGTGCGCTTGCTGATCTGGTTCTACAGTGGTCGCAAATGCGTTGCGGTTGGTTTTGCAGAGCGCCATTTATTTATAATGGAACACGTTTGATTTGTAATTCCTTTTATTTCAGCTGATCGGTAATGTGTACATGCTGTGGTTTCTTTTAATAATAAATGCATTTATATTCCACTCATATTTCATCGTACAAATCCCACATGGAACATTAAATAACAGAACAATATTACTCTTGGCAACCGCTATGTTATGGTAATAAAACCGCAATAATATTCAAATAAATCGAGATATCGTTTAGCTTGAGGGTATATTCCATAACTCATAGAATATACGACATGTTGAAACGCATACAACTCATCGCTAAGCATTGACTTGCATGGGCTTATCTCCTTACATTAATTGATTGATTTTGTTTAACGCCGTTTTCTACAAATGTTCAGTCATATCACGGCGTCCATTTCACCTACTCATGTGTGCCATGGCTATCTTACAACGGTACTCCACACAACAGTCTTTCCAAGAAATGGCTGCTTTTCCACATAGACTGTTAGTCCATTGGTGGAAGACGAATGACGCTTGTCAAAGTGACTTTTGTTAAACGTCAGAAAGAATGTTGGCCGAGCTGGGGTATATCTTCAAAGAGCATAATTAGAATGTATATATGTTATGGGAGCTTAACTCGCTTGCAACAATTCTGCAGCAAATCTGCTGTATATGCGTCAACAAATCTGCAGCAAATCTGCTGTATATGCGTCAACAATTCTGCAGCAAATCTGCTGTATATGCGTCAACAATTCTGCAGCAAATCTGCTGTATATGCGTCAACAATTCTGCAGCAAATCTGCTGTATATGCGTCAACTATTCTGCAGCAAATCTGCTGTATATGCGTCAACAATTCTGCAGCAAATCTGCTGTATATGCGTCAACTATTCTGCAGCAAATCTGCTGTATATGCGTCAACAATTCTGTAGCAAATCTGCTGTATATGCGTCAACAAATCTGCAGCAAATCTGCTGTATATGCGTCAACAATTCTGCAGCAAATCTGCTGTATATGCGTCAACAAATCTGCAGCAAATCTGCAGCAAATCTGCTGTATATGCGTCAACAATTCTGCAGCATGGAAACCATTAAACTTTGTAATTTAAATTATTGAATAAATTTGCAGCATTAGGTAAAAATGATCATATGATAAGCACTTTCTCAGCTTATCTACATACAACAATACGTGTGTGTGTGTGTGTGTGTGTGTGTGTGTGTGTGTGTGTGTGTATAAGCTTTAAGCTTTAACCACATACAACAATACGTGTGTGTGTGTGTGTGTGTGTGTGTGTGTGTGTGTGTGTGTGTGTGTATAAGCTTTAAGCTTTAACCACATACAACAATACGTGTGTGTGTGTGTGTGTGTATAAGCTTTAAGCTTTAACCACATACAACAATACTAGTTTGTGTGTATGTCTTTAATCTTGCATGGGCCTAGCTTGGCAATAATCAATGTGTATGCCGTCTCGTGAGAAAATCAACATTGGGGACTCTGCGTAAAGTATCGACCCGGATCAGCCTAAGCATGCCACACAGGCGTACCCGGATATACACTTCTCGCCTCCTGTGGATTTTCTGTTTCAGGAATCACTGCTCTATCTATTCCACCCCCCCCCCCCCCCTTATACGGAATATGTCGCCCGGATCAGTCTGCGCGGACAGCGCAGGCTGATCTGGTCGATACATTACGCAGATGTGTATCGCCGCAGCTGCATTTTGGGGCAAAAGTGTAGGCACCTGGCTTTAATCACATACAACAACAGGACAAATATATAGGAACTGTTTCGATATAAATGAAAGTATAACGATTGAATACATTTGGAAACACTGTGGCACAAGGAGAAATTTCCCATGATGAACAATTCCCATTTTTGTACCTCAAAGATTTCGTAAGATGTCTGCTCCAAATGCGTAACAATCCGTATGCATGTGGTAACGTGATAATGCCACATCCAAATCGTATTTGAGACACGCCAAAGGAAAACTGACATTCGAAGATGGACGAAAAGGGACTACTTTGGTTTGACCAGGCACGCCAAACTGTTTATTATATAATCTCATTCATGGGCTGTGAGCCTGTGACCTTTAGACTTATGTTTTCATGTGAGCAAACCCCGTAACACATTCGTCAGGTAATCACATAATGTTGTTGTCGACTATAGATCAACGGTTAACAAGTATCTACTTTTGCAAACCAGATATGCCTTGCTCACACGCTTCGTTAAGATTGTGGTAGCTTGCATGGGTCTACAATGTTAAGCCTATTCCGAAATGCACACGCATCTTAACGCATATTTATGTCGAAGACAACCTTTGAAAACGTTGTGACAAAAGTGTAAAATTGCTCATCATGAACAAATTTCACCTTTTGCCAGTCTATCTTCAACTCTGTTCAATTATAATATCTTCATTTATAAAGGTGGATTTTTTTTTCTAGTTCTTTTCAAATTTGTTTACGAATATTTGTAATCTTGTATTAAATATGTGTCTAGTTTGATGTACAATTGAAACACATTTGGGTTAAATATGTACAGATATACGTGGAGTTCTTTGGATAATATATTATTGTCTTTTGTCATGTATTTGTTAAAACATGCTATAAAACTAGTAGTGTTTGTGCAATACAGCATATTGTATTGTAAATGTATGAGGGAAATGGTTAAATTGGATGTAAGCTGTTTTTCCCGTACCACGGTTGATACCTGAATGACACAGTACGCCGGTTCATACCGCTAATTGCATTATCTCTTGGGAAATTAGACACTTCTTGCTGAAGGCATTGACGCCTTTTCTTTTGTCAGGCAGAAAAAATCTTATATCAATTTTTCTTCCCCTGTATTATTGTCGTTTTTAAGCGTTAATGGTATTTTCCTGTGTGGAAAATCTCACGTTATTTTATCCAATTTTTATGCGGGGGGGATTCAGCTATGCTGAATACCTCCGTATATTGTCATGCCCAGCATTGAAGGAAAATCTTGTTAACTCCAATATTCTACATATTATTACAAACTTTATAAAATAGTTTGTCTTTCTTTCTTCGTCAAAATTAGCTAAGCAAATAATTCAGAAAATACGAAAATCAATTCAATCACTTTCAATTCTTTCGTGATAATTTGCTCGAACATGAGACGATCCGATCCGATCTTTTTTTTATTGATTGCTTATGCCAGTAATAAGAACTGCTGATGTGTTGTTTTCTTCATATCATATTATCACTGGCTCGCTTTTCATAATAAACATTTTTAATAGTACAAGTAAATTACGAAACTACTAACGAGTTATCGCCGGCGCACTGTATTTTGATAACATAATGGGCCACGTATAGTAGTAATAGCTTACTTCCCTTACGTCCAGTAGCGTTTGTAACGTTTGATTGGTTGATTGATTGATTGGTAAATGTTTTACGCAACTTTCAATCATTTTTCAGTTATATCACGGCATTTCCAGGATAACTTACCAGTTCTTCTGGTCTATTTATACCGACACCAATCAGTCAGTCGTAATGCTAACCTAGCAAGCGCGAGCGCCAAGGAGGGTAACCATTATTTCTATTTGTAAGTCTTTCGTATGCCGCCGGCCTAGGATCAAACCTACCACCTCACACAGCCGAGGCGGACGCTCTACCACTACACCATCGAGGCGGCAGTTAGCACTAAGACTGATGCATCCGTGCCGAGATAGATTCGTCTAGTAGTCACGTAGCCTACCAGGAATACGCTGTTATATAAACTGAAATACGCCGTTATATAAACTGAAATACTCCGTTATATAAACTGAAATACGCCGTTATATATATAAACTGAAATACGCCGTTATATAAACTCGTTATATAAACTGAAATACGCCGTTATATAAACTGAAATACTCCGTTATATAAACTGAAATACGCCGTTATATAAACTGAAATACTCCGTTATATAAACTGAAATAAGTTATATAAACTGAAATACTGTTGAAAACAACGTTAAACACTATTCAAACAATGATTACTTTTTTGTTTTGTTTTATTATTTCATTGGGGTTTTACGCCGTTTTCAACATATATCACGGCGAACAGTTCACTTTTTACATGATCCCTGGGTAAACCAGTACCTATATGCTAGGAAATATGCCTTGCCAAAGGACTCTTCACAATGACCGTTGTGCCGCGACTGGGGATCGAACCCGGGACGCCCGGTTTGAATGCACAACGGAAATATCTTTACAAGCTTATCTCAGTCTTGGTCTGTCGAAAATTAGAACCGGTCGGTCTTCCCGTGGAATGGCCAATTAATTATAGCTTTATTCACCGTTGATCGCTTCCTTGTTTGATTTGACGCAACTAAAGAAAACATTCCGACATTATCCTCCCATTTTGACAAGGAGATATCCCTGAGATCGATATGGATCATGTCCATGTAAATCGGCCTCGTTGACATAAATGTCCCTCATGAAAAATTACATTCCGAGGTTTCTCTTCCCTCGTACCCTTTCCAACACATATACGTATTTTGACGCATCAGCAGCTGATGTACTTTGAAAACAAAGTGACAAAAAGAAGAAATAGGTTATGACTATTAAGTTATCTTCTTCCTACATTAATTTGTATCTATATTCAATAATTACGTATATCTTATTTTAAGAGATCTTTTCGTATTTTACCCAAATGTTTAAACTGTGCGTATACCGCATAGCTGTTGTTTGTGGGAAAGGGTTGAAAAGAATTTGACCGAATAGGTGTCTTGGTCTTTTTCCTTGGAGATAGTCTTCATAAATATGGGGACATTTAACAGACAAATAACAGCATGAACATTCGCGCTAATCTAAATTATTAGAATTGTGCTGGCATCGGTAGCTGTTTTAGCCCTTTCCCACAAACGAGAAATCTGAAGCAAGCGGTTTTAAAAAATCTAGCAAAATAGGATATAAGTCTACAAATAATAGTTTATTTGTTGAATAAAAGATTATGAGCAATGTATCCCTTTGTCACGATGTTTTCAAAAATCGTCTGCTGAAGATGTGTCAAAACGCGTCATGCTAAGGAAACAAATGGATTCTACTAAACAGAAGTTTCTTGAAACCTTTTTAAGACTAATTGGCGATCAGTGCAGACTTCGCAGGTCTGGGTTTGCACTGTTCCCAAATGCCGCACGACTTGCTTTCATAAAACACCGCTCATATTTCATTCGAATAGATAGATATATGTAAACTATAATATTCTAAATTACAGTTCTATTCCCCATTTTTCCTAAAAGCATCTGTAGTCGTATCATCAAAAAGGCATCTGATAAAGGGTTACTTGTTCGAATAACAGACGTTTCCTAGACAACACATTAATTTCAAGATATGTCTGTCTATATTTCTTCATTTGAGCCTTTCAATATTTGATCAAATCTTCTGCCACTTCATTATCACGAAATATACTTCCTTAAGTATGTGTGCGTGTCAATGGTAGAGACAAAAATGAGAATTTGTTTTCCATGTTGTAGCACTTATCCGATATGATATCATTCCAAGGACAAGTTGCGCACGCCTTAATGTAAAACTTAAAACATTATTTACGCACGCCTTAATGTAAAACTTAAAACATTATTTACGCACGCCTTAATGTAAAACTTAAAACATTATTTACGCACGCATTAATGTCAAACTTTAAACATTATTTACGCAAGCCGTAATGTCAAACTTAAAACATTATTTACGCACGCCTTAATGTAAAACTTAATTCTAACACTATTGACAATTTCTCTTCTATACACAAAGAAGGATTTGAGCGTGATCTAAATGCAGTATATCACTCTACATTTCCGGAACTATTTTTGTCTGTTGAAATTTCCTCCCGAGTAGTTTTCATATAACGTTTCTCAGAGCGCATACGTTACTACGTTGGGCTTGACATTTTATGAATGAAGTCACGAGATTTTGTTGTAAATGCCGTTTGGAAATTTGAAGTGTAACGGTGACGTAACTGTTTTAAATGACATCAATCACGTGCTTTACCAACATTTTTGACGCGGTCAAAAACGTTGTGTTAGAATGAGACAGTAACAAATTGCCCATGATGAGTTTAAGAACAATTGAAAAAGGTATAATAAAAATAAAATGTTCATAGACTGTTAATAAAACTGATTTCAAAATGCTTTGTTAGTTGAAAAAAATCAAATATTTCCAAAACAAATACAAGCGGTAGTAAAGATAGAATAGACTACACGTGATTTTATCAAGGAAAACAACTTCATGTCAAACCCTAGTTCCCCCTTAATTTGTATCCCTTTAAGAATTTTTATGCAAAGCATCAAAGACGCCGCGAATGCTTTTGAAGCATGACTTAAAGGAAGCAGATGCAGTTCAGTACATTTAAATAACCTGTGCAAGCAGACAGGATGTAAATATTTCGAACAAGAAGGCCAAATGTCCTTTTATTTCAAACAAGAAGGCCAAGATGTGCCTATATTGCTACCATAGCCTATATAAAAAGGTTACCAAGAGCAGAAAGGGTTAATATTGACGTCGGGATTAAACGTTTTACATGCTACGATCTATGTGATATTCAGCATGTGAAGTTTAGTCGTGAAATGACAAGTTTAGTCCTGAAACCATTTGGTTAACGGTTTGCTTAACATTCATTGCAACTATAATGTGTCATACAAGCTGAAGGTTCTCATTTTTTTGTTTTACCAATAAACTGTTTTAAATCCTCTAACTAGATCCATTAGATAAAACAAAAACCATAGGTGCTTAAATCTTAACATATATTAAGGTGTATTGCCTCTAGTTATAAGTTAAGTGTTAAGTTAAGTATATAAACAAAAAATACGAACTAATTAAAAAAGAAAAGAAAGATATGGATGATCAAGATTGAGCATTATGAAAGTTCACATGTATAGTCAACATAAAGCAAGAATTGTTAAGTCTGTTTTGTTTTTTGTAATGTCACTTTAATCGTTTCGAACATGCCAATAGAAAACTGAAAAATAAACAAAAGAAAATGGTCAAGTCAGTTCCCCAAGAGCAAAGAGCGAAAACCTGTTGGTACGAATCGTTCATCTCGAACGAAACATGAAAAACCGGGTACGAATCCAAAGAATTTTAGAAATCGGATGAAATCGTGAAAACAGCGAAGTATTCATAGCGGAAGGAAGCAGAGACAATTGTATTACTCTGTGGGAACCGATGACACCTTGTCGTCTATTAAATAAGAATGACCAAAATCGCCAAGCGATGACATGCTGCATTTACAAATAATAGAACAGGTCACGTTACGGCCATGGGTATTGCACAGTTGGGTTAACGTTGTTTTTACAGTTTCTAGAATTATACTGTAATATGTAGTTATTAAAATGAATCATCATTGATTTTTTAAAGATGACGAATGCTTTCCGAACGTTTTCAGTATCCTTTCCGGAATTTTTCCATTTATGCCGCCGAATGTATAACGAATAGCCAATTTCTGAACATTTTCCGAACTGCTCGTACACTTCCAGAAAGCACAGTAAGTTCCGTATGCTTTTCGAACACCCCGAATGGACATAGAACATGACGAACCCTTTCGGAACGCTTTCAGAATGCATTCTAGGTCGATTCGCCGTGTTCTGAAACCATTCGGAAAGCATACGGAAACCTTTCGAAGTCAACATGCAGGAAGTATTCGGTCTATTCTGAAAGCATTCTGAAACCATACTGAAAACATTCGGAAAGCAAACGGAAAGCATTCGGTGATACATTGGGGAAAACACATTCGGACAATTTAAACAATCACACCACATTCGTAAAATTGCTCTTACAGACACTCTTTTATGCATGTAGAAGTTTTGCTAGATATGTACATGTTTGTATTAATTAAATATGTATTTAACCCTTTCAGCGCCGAATTGTTTAAAGTAGACTCTTCCATGTTCAAACTCGGACGACTCTGTTTTCATGTTATAGGATTTTTGGAATATATTTATAACTCACAGCCAAACAATGCAGATTTCAGGTTAGACAGCTCGTTACGAGCTGACTCACCTGAATCTGTACTGTTTGCAAAAAGCTCAATATTGCCTCTGGCGCTGAAAGAGTTAACAATTAAATATGCATTTGGTAATTGGTAAATACATGTATATATATTACTTGAAATAGTTTACACAAAGATATCACATAACATGTTTACTTATTGACCGTAAATGTCTGGACATTACCTCTCTACGTCGTCTTCCATTGTTAAGTATTGATTTGTTTCATACAAATTTCGCCTTCAACAATGTATAACTTCTGTATTATTCTCATGTAAAAATCATTGAATTTGATTCTGAGTATTAAAGAATTCGAATTTGAATTCGTATACGGAAAACAAACGGAATGGCATTCGGTCCAATGTGATCGCCCCATTAAACAGTGTTTAATCACACCGCAAAGTAAAGACTGTAAACAAGCCTAAATGAAAGACAGTAAACTACATTTACGCACACCGTTATGTAAGCCTTTAGATAGCACATTTACGCTCGCGGTAAGACTTTAAACTAGATTTGTTAACCCAATAGACTATGATCAGCCTGTATATTCGTGAAGTCAAATTTGGATCTGTATTGTTCGCTCTTCATTTATCAATACATATCAAAAGACAACTCTAAAATGCGTAAGGGGTCGAATAAAAATCAAACGTGGTGGTTCTAGTCTCACGAGCTCAGCAGGATAAGGGTCAAGGGTTTTAAAAAAAAATCAGAATTTTCCTCTCGAGTTGACAAGTCATCTATTAATCAAGATCACTTGTGTCCAGAACACACTATAGTTGACAGGTTTTTTTCCTTTTGAATAATTGTATTTCAAAGAGTTTCTCTTCCTGTAAATATAATTTTCGTTTAACACAAGCTCAGCGTTCGATGAAGCAGGTTGTTACATATACATGTGTAACGTGGTTGCCAATTAACCAATCAAATAACAGCTGCCTCAGATGCGGTTTGATTAGTTGACTACCTAAGTATTTCACTGAAAGTTGAGCACGTCTCCGTCAAAACAGCTTAGTTCTGATTGTGATGGTTAATTTTCGGTTCCTGAAAATATCTTTACAGTTTAAAACCAGACACACCGCGTTCAGTGAAACGGTATGTTAGCTCATGGTTGCCAAACTACCAATCAAATTCCAGCTACATTTGCTTCATTTTGATTGGTGGGGATTTGCAATCATGAACTAGCATGCTCTTTCACTAAGGCCAGAGCAGGTCTCTGTCAAAGTCAACTCGATTTCTGATTTTAGCGGTTTCTAAGTAGTAGAGAATCTGTGAGTTAATCAGTTTCGTTTCTGGTCTTAACGGAGGAAATACGTTTATGTTGTTTACTGATAATACATGACGTTACAGACGTTGCCGTTTAAAACAGAAATCGATTTCACCTGATTATGAAGGAAACCTAATCATAAAATGTGTAACATACCTTCCATTTCGTATCTTTACCCAGATGAACAACGAGCCTGTCCGTGAGTAAAGATACATCTTGGCATTTATGAACAGTGTTGGTTCAGACCACCCTGTCCATCTGGTCAGTCTTATCAGAAGATAAGCCGTTCCACGAGAAAACCAACATTGTTGACTCTGCGTAAAGTATCGACCCGGATCAGACTAACCATGTCGCGCAGGCTATTCCAGACAGATACTTTTCTCCTCCTGTGGATTTTCTGTTTCAGGAATCATTACTCTATACCTCTATCCCCCTGAGACGGAATGTGTCGGCCCGGATCAGTCTGCGCGGACTGCGCAGGCTGGGCTGATCTGGGTCGATGCATTACGCAGGGGCCATAATGTTGGTTGAGAAATCGCGGGACGGCTCATATACAAATGTCGGCAGAAGCTTCCTTCAACCCTATGCAAGTAATACATGAAAAGAGTAGATTTTGATTAGACTGTGCGGATGCACAGGTTGATCTAAATCCACACAGTTCACTTAAAGTCACCATGTACATTTCTCAGTGGTCTCTACATGAGCACTGATTTATGAAGTTCTATATATGTAAGTGTGAAAGTAATGAATATTTAAAGCATTATTGGGGTAATTTGGTGTGAGATCTAGTTATATATTTGCTTGATTGGATACCTAAAGTGATATTTACGTGAAACTGTACACAAAGCATGAAAATAAATCTTTTCGGTGATCACGGTTGGAAAAATATCTAGAACTTACTCGGTAACAAACAATTTATCTAATTATAGCATTGGAATGATTGATAGACCGATGGATATTAATTGTGTGGGTGTGTATGTCTCAATTTAATTCAGTACAATCAGACCAAGGTATTTCGCCGTACGTATATTGGATCTGACGACACCGCATACAATCAACGTATAATGGTTATTCTACTGTTTAAACACTATTTTGCACTGCATATTATTCAATAATCACCACACATAATAGAAAAGGCACTGCATATCATGAATAACGTACCACGTCAAATGAAATATGTACCTCATATACGTGAAAATGTACTGCGTATAATACAATACAACATACTAAGACAGTAAAGGCGTTCCATAGATGGATATTAATTGTGTGGGTGTGTATGACTCAATTTCATTCAGTACAATCAGACCAAGGTATTTCGCCGTACGTATATTGGATCTGACGACACCGCATAGAAGGTCGTCTCAAATTGACCTAAAACACGAGCACGTGTTCGGTTTATTTATGTCCAATGTAATCGCACGATACAACGAAGGCCCGTGCTATACAATCGGAGCACTCGTCAATCACTTAATTCGTATGGAATATCTTCCCTGTTTTATATCGAAAGATTTGATGAGCGACAATTTGATACAAAGGTCAACCTGAGACGACCTGTAATTGGCAGTCATTAGATTTATTTACGAGCAAGCGAAGTTTATGTCTAGTTTTAATGAGATTTAGTATGACTGGCTGAATGGATAAAGGTAACGATAATTAGATAGTGTTGTGCTTGGATATATGCAGATAAGTACGTTGAGAGTGAGATGATTTTGGTTACTGAACAGTATATGAGCCGTTCCAGGAACAAACCAAGAGTATGGACTCAGCGTAATGTATCGACCCGGATCAGCCTGCGCAATCCGCACAGGCTAATCAGGGCGACACATTCCGTCTCAGGGGGAATAGAGGTATAGAGTAATGATTCCTGAACAGAATATCCAAAGGGTGCGAAAGTGTATGTCCGGGTTAACCTACGCGGCATGCTTAAGCTGACCTGGGTCGGTACTTTACGCAGAGTCCACAATGTTGGTTTTCTCATGGGAGTTTTCTGGACGAATTACCAGTACTGACGATAAGATTATCCTGACACCAGCACATCAATGCCAATGATATCCCCGCAACCCTGAACGTCAAGTGAGAACCAACTAATATATACCATATCAAGGAAGGAAGCCACTTCTACCAGTTCTAAAGTATTTCGGATGACCCGACCGGGGATTGAACTCTGGTCCCCCCCCCCCCCCCCCCCCCCCCCCCCCGCGCGCGCTTATATTTTACGGACACTGTAACAGCTACACCATCGAGGCGGTCGTGAAGCAAACGCTATCAAATTACACGCTTGCTTTGTCAATTTTGGTGTCACAATCATCCACCCAAAGACTTCTGGAATGCCTATACGACCAGATGCAGATATAGGAAGATCCTGAACAAACTGCTCAGATTTCAAGGCTGATCTGGATCTTTGATGGTCGTTTTTCGGACGATGTGTTCTAAATATCGATGAATCTATTTGATAAAACTATTAACTAACGAGTCATTAAGAATGGCAATATTATCTTTGAACTATGTTTTATATCCTGCAATATCTTTAATAAATTGTTTTTAAGACTCCCCTATGAGTATATCATCAATTTGACCTGTCAGAGATTGTAATGCTTTCAGACGTATCTATCACTGAGGTTTAATTGTCAAGATTTATGGACTACAATTAGCAAACCTTACAATATATTGCACTGTTACCTCTTGAAGCGACATCCCTGTAGAGCGGAATCGTTTTTAAAGCGACAGTATAATATGTTCCTTTTCTACCGAACAACATTTGAATAAATGGATTGATTGATTGATTGATTGGGGTTAAACGCCGTGTTTAACAATTTCTATATCAAATTATATCACGGCGGCAAGTTCACCTACTCATGCATTTCCTAGTTTTCTCACACCAGTACTTCACACACCAAACGTCCCAAGCAACCGGCTGCTTTTCCACATAGAATTAGCCCATTGATGAAAGACGAATGACGCATGTCGCATTGACTTTTGTCATTCGTCAGAAAGAAAGTTGGCCGAACCGTGAATAAATGGAAAATCTGGACGGACAGAATATTTTCCTTGATGGAAAGGAAAACATTATTGAAAAGGGATGAATTGCTCGTAGAGAGCAATTTCTCCTTTTCCAACAATAGTTTCCAAAATGTCCGTGCATTCAGATCGATGCGTTTCTACCAAGACGTCTGAAGAGCCACATATCTCTCTGGTACGGCTGTATTTATTGTCCTTCTCCAGATTTTTATTTCGGGATGTTGCACGAAACAATAAGAAAATCTTACAGTTACATGGCAAAGTAACAAAGATTTCGTTCTATATTTCTAGTAAAGCATTTCTACGGTGAGTCAAATCAAAGACTTTAAACATGGTAGTGATCACTTCCATCCTGGATGCTTACAGAGGATTGCGAGCATTACGACTGATACATCGGCGCAAATACATAATAAACATGTGTTAGTAGGTCTTTGATCGGTGTTAGCATCAATATTACCGGTAGACGTTGTAATTTACCAAGAAAATATCGTGATATAACCGAAATAGTGTTGAAAGCGGTATGAAATACCAATTCCAACATGTAGAGGTTACTAGATAGGTCTACCTGGTAGCATAATACCATACACATACATGGTAACAGTTTCTATACAAGGTTATATTTCAGTTTTGAAAGTGCCAGACTGATAAGGAGGGGTATACAGCTCTTTCCCCCACAATGTCTCTCTTATTATTTAAATGAACCCTATGGTGTGGGTACTCAAAAGAATCGTTTCAGTGAGACGATTCTTTTGAGTACCCACAACATAGGTTTCGAGGATCAAACAAATTTAGAACATGCAAAACGCCCCTTATTTAGAGCTCTGATTTTGTACAGATTAACAGGTCATCAATTTTACAACTACATGTATTCCATAAGGAAATATTTTTATCATGTTAACCAAACTGCTTGACGATACCATTAACAGGTTTTCAGTAGACTTTAGTTCAATTGTTTTATTAGTTATACGATACATTATCGTTGAATATAATACACGCTCAATATAATTTACTCTTTTATTTGATTAAACTGTCTGGTATACCCTGTCCGATGAAAGTACGTTTACATACAAGTTAGTGTTGTTGAAGTCTACTTTATTGGCTTATATTACTAATTGTTGTTAAGTTGTCGGCTCGCGTTACGAATACAGCACATGTAGTCAGCAGAGTTCAGTTAAATTATTTAATTAGATATACGATACATTATCGTTGAATGTAATACACGTTAAAGATATAATGTAGGCTTTGATTTGATTAAACGTCTCTGGAATACCATGTCAGGGACAAATACGTTATAAACTGACTATATTGCCATTGGAGTCTACTTTATTACTAATTGATACATTGCCGTTGAATGTAATATTGTATATGCAGCAGTGAATTTGGAATGCTATAACAAAACGTATGCATATGTATATATTATAGAAAGTAATAACATATTTGTTATAAGTACATGAATCAACTATTATACGACGTGATAACATAATTTATGCCGATGTGTATGTGTAAACCTTTAGCTTTTTCATAATAAAATATGCTTTTATCGTAGATACTAATTCAAAACATGATGGGAAAAGTAGAAACTGCTCAAAAGAATTTATTTCTCATTTCGCATCAATGTTTTCAAAGTTTTATATAAACCACATTTAAGATACCAATTGTTTCATTCTCGTATGCTTTCAATACAGACAGATCTTAACATATCATATAAGGTAAACTGTCAAACAAGTGCTGTGTGAAAATGTTATATAATGTAAACATAATTGTTATGGACCGGTGGCCTTATGTCAATAAAATATTGTCATTGTCATTGTCATAGAGTGCCATTTGAGTGCCATTTTAGTCTTCTTGAATACTTGTTGATACATTGTCGTTGAATGTTATATACGTTAAAAATAAAAGTCAGTCTTTCATATGATTAAACAGTCTAGAAACCCCTTTTCAAATGTAAATACGTTACATAAAAGTTAATGTTATTGAAGTCTATCTTATGGGTATATATTACTAATTTATTGTTGTTAATTTGACGGTTCGTTTGACGAATAAAGCACATGTAGTCAGCAGAGTTAAGTTAAATTATTTAATTAGATACGTTACATTATCGTTGGATGTAAACACACGTGAAATATAATTTAGTCTTTGATTTGGTTTGATTAAAGTGTCTGGAATACACTGTCAGAGACAAATACAATACACAAATAACTATAGTGTTGTTGGAGTACACTTTATTACCAATTAACTCTTTCAGCGCCAATGGCAATATAGAGGTTTTTGCAAACAATGCAGATTCAGGTGAGTCAGCTCGTGACGAGCTGTCTCACCTGAAATCAGCATTGTTTGCATTTTAGTTATCAAACTATTCCAAAAACTTTGTGAAATTGGAAATGGAGAAGCCCGATTTTGGACATGGAAGAGCCTACCTTAAACAACTCGGCACTGAAAGAGTTAATACACTGTCGTTGAATGTAATACACGTTAACTCTAAGTTAATGTTTGATTTGATTAAAGTGTCTGGAATACCCTGTCAAAGATAAATACGTTACAAACTACCTACATGTATAGTGCAATTTATTTCTACTTTATTACAAATTGATAAATTGTTGTTGAATGTAATACACGTTTGATATAATTTAGCCTTTGATTTTATTAAACCGTCTGGAATACCCTGTCAGATGCAAATACGTTACATAAAAGTTACAGTGCCATTGAACTCTTCTTTATCGGTGTATATATAACTAATTTAAGGATGTAAAGTTGTCGGTTCGCATAACGAAAACAGTACATATGTAGTCAGTTGAGTTAAGTTAAATTGTTTTATTAGATATGCGATACATTATCGTTAAATGTAATACACGTTAAATAGAATCCAGCCTTTGATTTGTTTAAAAAGCCTGGAAATACATTATATAAAAGTTACAGTGACATTAAAGTCTGCTTTATTGGTACGAGTATATATTACTAATCGATACTTCTGTTATTGCATGTATCAATCGTTTGACAAGGTAAATACTTTAAAAGGATTTCGTGACAAAATGAGAGATTTATTTCCTTTTTTCTCAGACTCTTTCGCCATGAGATGAACTAGTCCATTCGTTTCTCATTGTCCTGAAACATAAAGTGTGCATACACGCATAAGACACACAAATCAATTTACTGTTAACACTTTTCTCTGATGCATGCCTCATTTTTAACCCTTTCCCTCATAAAGACGCTTTTCTGACGCCTCTGCAGCAGACGGCTTTTTGAAAAACATAGTGACAAAAGAAGGAATTGCTCAAAACGAGCAATTTCTCCTTTTGCCACAATGTTTTTCCACTTTTATTCATAGATTATCCATTCAATTATAGAGATTTTCTATTTTTTGACAAAATATGTTCAACTTTGTCTGCTGCAGCATTGTCGTATGAGGGAAAGAGTTAACGTCTTTATGGCATTCAGATAGTCCCAATGTCGATTTGTTTGACATGCGTAAACCATTTCCAAGAAACAACTCATATGCAACAGACGATTCATACCAAACACGCAAAAACATTGACAGATCCGCTAGAATGAAAGCATATATAACTATATAATAGAATTGAAAATAGTGTAATAGGTCTACAGGAAAGGGGAAGATGTAGTTACATTGTTTTATTAGTATCGATGCATTATCGTTAAACGTAAAAAAACACGTGTTTCTCTATAATTTGATTATACTGCCTGGAATACCCTTGTCAGAGACCAAATATGTAACATAACAGTTATAGTGTCATTTTTAACCCTTTCCCTCATATAGACGCTTTCTGACGCCTCTGCAGCAGATGGCTTTTTGAAAACATAGTGACAAAAGAAGAAATTGCTCAAAACGAGCAATTTATCCTTTAGCCACAATGTTTTCCACTTTTAGTCATAGGTTATCGATTCAATTATAGAGATTTTCTATGATTTGACAAAATATGTTCACAGTTGTCTGCTGCAGAATCATCGTATGAGGGAAAGGGTTAAAGTCTACTTTATAGGTTTAAATCATTAACTGATTGTTGTAAAATCGTCGGTGGTTTGCGTGACGAATATCGCACATATGTTGGTCGTTAAACTAGCAGCACACGACTTATACAACATTGTGGACTCTGCGTAAAGTATCGACCCGGATCAGCCTAAGCATGCCACACAGGCGTTCCCGGATAGACACTTTTCGCCTCCTGTGGATTTTCTGTTTCAGGAATAACTACTCTATACATCTATACCCCCTAAGACGGAATGTGTCGGCCGGATCAGTCTGCGCGGACAGCGCATGCTGATCTGGTCGATACATCATTACGCAGTTGTCTATCGCCGCAGCTACGCCCCTGAATAGGTCTTCAGGAAGATGTAGTTACATTGTTTTATTAGTATCGATGCATTATCGTTGAATGTAAAAAAAAAAATGTTTTTTCTCTTAATTTGATTATACTGTCTGGAATACCCTTGTCAGAGACCAAATATGTAACATAACAGTTATAGTGTCATTTTTAACCCTTTCCCTCATATAAACGCTTTCTGACGCCTCTGCAGAAGATGGCTTTTTGAAAACATAGTGACAAAAGAAGAAATTGCTCAAAACGAGCAATTTATCCTTTAGCCACAATATTTTCCACTTTTAGTCATAGGTTATCGATTCAATTAAAGAGGTTTTCTATTTTTTGACAAAAGAGTGTTCAAAGTTTGTCTGCTGCAGACTCGTCGTATGAGGGAAAGGATTAAAGTCTACTTTATAGGTTTAAATCATTAACTGATTGTTGTAAAATCGTCGGTGGTTTGCGTGACGAATATCGCACATATGTTGGTCGTTAAACTAGCAGCACACGACGTATACAACATTGTGGACTCTGCGTAAAGTATCGACCCGGATCAGCCTAAGCATGCCACACAGGCGTTCCCGGATAGACACTTTTCGACTCCTGTGGATTTTCTGTTTCAGGAATAACTACTCTTTACATCTATCCCCCTAAGACGGAATGTGTCGGCCGGATCAGTCTGCGCGGACAGCGCAGGCTGATCTGGTCGATATATTACGCAGATGTCTATCGCTCCAGCTGCATTTTGTGGTATTTTGACTGATTAATTGATTGTTGTAAAATCGTCGGTTTGCGTGACGAATATCGCACACATGTTGGTCGTTAAACTAACAGCACACGACTTTATAAAAGTTATAAAAATATATGGCAAAACAGGCCAGGCGCCCCTGGTTGTCATAATTTACTACCAATTAACATGGTTTGAAGGAATCTGAAAGAAGGTGGTCACCCAACGAACATTTCTACAAGATTATTTGAAAGTATACCATTCGGTTTGGGAGGAGTATTTCTTTTAATTTTTTTCTTTCGGTTTTGTTAAAACTTATTTATTATACATCGATTGCGAAACAAGCTTTAAGCTTATATTAATCACGCTCGATGTCTGCTTCCTGGAAACTTAACCAGTACTCTCTTTCGGTTGCCATGGAAACCAGAATTATGCATGGATCAAAAACAAATGAATGAAGTTTAATGCCAATTGACCCAACGGTTACTGCGGAGAATATGTTGACACACGGACGCACGCACGCACGGACGCTCGCGCGGACGCACGCCGGACAACTCGAGATGACAAAAGCTCGCGTGAAGACCGTTTTGAAAAGTATATCAGTTGTTTCATAACGACAGTTTGTGGATTACTGGTCCCAGGCGGTGATGCACGAGTTTAAACAATTTGATTAATATATCGTTTTGTGTTTAACGCCGCTTTCAACAATTGCTCGGTTATATCACGGTGCATTACGTCTCATGCTGCTGGTTGTCATGGTTATGAAGCCTTCCACACACGACAATTCTGCAGCAGACGACTATAAAAATGTATATGCTAAAATAAAGAAACTCTCTTGAAATAGATGAACAATTACTGAATAAAGTTGAAATCACTGTGGCAAACGAATTATTTTCAAAAGTCGTCTGCTGCAGAGAAATTAGAAATCGTCTGAATGTGGGAAAAGGTATATTTGTCCAAATTTAATTGCTGACAATAACAAGAGCTGTCCACAAGACAGCATGCTCGACTTTCTGGCCATTTGATACTACAGACAACAGTTGTTACTGAGATAGTGGCTTGATAGTATTGAACTATAAATCAAGTTTGATAAGTCTTGTTTGAATAGCATCTGCTGTTTGAGAGAAAAGGCCTTGCATGCATAATTTTAACCCAAATTTCTAACTTCAAAAAGGACCAAAATTTATAATAAATTCAGTCAGGAGTTACCTAACCTGAGTGTTTGATACCTTTAATATAAAGACTATATTGAAGTATTAAATCAAACACTGAGTGGTTACTGAGATATGTGCATGAAAGTACCATGCATGCAAAACTTAAACCAAATTTTCAAAGTCAAACAAGGGCCATAATTTGTACTAAATTCATACAAGAGTTATTCAACTTGACTGTCTGACATACTTGGAGACATGAATGAAGTTTCAAGTCAATATCATTAGTGGTTACTGAGATATATCCATGAAAGTACCTTGGAATCAAAACTTTAACCAGAATTTCTAAGTAAAAAAGGGCCATAATCTGCCTTATATGCTGAAAAGAATTATCAAACTTGAGTGTTTATATACGTGGGATGGTTGGGAAGGGTTGTATAAAGTTTCAATGCAATGCATCAAGTAGTTACTAGGATATGGACTCATAATGAAGTTGCACACAAAACTTTAACCAGAAATCCTAAGTAAAAAAAGGGGCATTATTGTGTCAAAGTCAGATATAGAGTTTTAGGACTTGTCCTGCAAGGTCATTTTATGATGTCCAATAAGTATGTGAAGTTTCAAAGCAATAGCATGCGTGGTTTTTTATTGCAACGGCGACGCCAACGCCGACGCTCAAGTGACTGTAATGGCTCTCATATTCTTCGAATAGTCGAGCTAAAAACAACATTATAAGCCTCACTCCTAGTCCATATATTTGCAGGAATATTCTAAATCTTTAGGCAACACTCTTCCTGATAGGATACATGATACGCAAACTGTAAATTCAAGCAGCAAGAACTTCACATAATAAATATAATCATTACGATGTGAATAACATTTAGAAAGAACTGTTAAGTGAATACGAACCCCGGATCTGTTAAGTTTGTGATATATTTGGTCTCCTTTTTAACCCTTTCCCTCATACGACATTTCTGCAGCAGACGACTTTGAACATATTTTGTCAAAAAATAGAAAATCTCTATAATTGAATGGATAACCTATGACTAAAAGTGAAAAACATTGTGGCAAAAGGAGAAATTGCTCGTTTTGAGCAATTTCTTCTTTTGTCACTATGTTTTCAAAAAGCCGTCTGCTGCAGAGCGTCTATATGAGGGAAAGGGTACGAATGAGTCGATATATCAGTTGTGATGTTGACAGTTATCGGTATAAATGTCGTTGGAGTTTGCTGCGTAATTAGTTGTGGCATCATGGACATAACAGCCAAATTACCATTTCGTAATCCCACTAGACTGAACGGATACTGTGGAGACTTCAACGAAGCCTAGGTTATTGCTTTTCACATTGAACTATATGCATTCTAAAGCAAACAGAACATGTAGAATGATTTGCAGGAGTTAAAAACCTGATTTACTTAAAGAAAAGTGTTTGATGCTACCACTACTACTGGTCCATTTATTCTGACACCAGCGGGTTAGTCGTAATACTAGCCCCCACCAGTTAGCTCACGTCGGCGTAATCACTTAACTTTCTCGCACCTGTTCTCAACACAACGTTCTGCAAAGACAACAAGCTACCTTCATCCACAGCCAATTTAGCCCATTGATGGAAGAGGAATGATGCTAGCCACAATTACTTGTCATTCGCCGGAACGAATGAATGGCAAGGCCGTTGTTCGAACTCGCGACCACTAGATTGATAACCCTCTGCGTTGCAATTGGAGGATTAAGTGTTGAGCTTAAAATAACATAAGGACTACACAAGTTCGGTATTTATCTTTGTTAACGCTTTCCCACTTGCAGATGTATTTTGAAGCGTTTGCAACAGACGGCTTGTGAAAAACAGTGTGGCAAAAGAAGAAATTGCTCATATTGAAACATTTCTTCTTTTGCAAATGTGTTTTCAAGTCAATTCAATAGTCAAACTGTAATTTAAAGCGATTTTCCATATTTTTGGTGAGACGTTTTCAAAGTTGATTGGTATGAAGGAAAAGGGTCAAAAACATAAAAGTCAATTCTGCTGTATCGAATGATGCACTTATACATCACGGGTTTCTCTGTGACACTGATTGTCTTAAAATACGAGATCATTATGTAAGGATAAATGCCAATCATTCTTCATTCTCTTCGTAACAAGAGACAGTCATTTTGGTTTTTGCAGAACTTTATGTTCCATTAGGCTCGAAGTGAATAGACGGGGTGTGAACTCATAGAGTTGTAGTTGGTGTTAAAAACTCTTTTGTAAATTGATGAATTGAACACACAGGAATACTATGGCTTTAAAGTGGCACTGCAACCCTTTCAACATGTCGTAAATAGTGCACAAATTAGAAGATAAGCATAAAACAAATCCATTTATTATTGAAAAAATATATATACTCGTTGTTTTAATGCTTTTATAAGGGTTTAAACTTACCGCAGCCGCGAGACGAAATCGTTTTGTTGTTGTTTTTTTGTCACGTGATATATTTGGGAGTGACGTCTTCTCAGACTTACACTTACATTATTGAAGTTGCATATGGTTTTACGTTGGCGACAGAGCATAGGAAGCGTGAATTGTTTAATTAAAATGTTAATTAATGAAAAATGGGTAGATGCGTCGCGGCATTGTGTGACTACAACATATCACTATTGTTAAATGGGCGGGTCTTTATTGTTTAACAACCAATCATATGGACCAATTATTCGCTGGTACATTTTTACTTCCAGCGTATGTATCTGTGGCCGAATTCAAAAGGAACACAAATGTCATTTTAAAAATGATGTCATACACGTGCAGATAATCCTACGCAGCGCACATGATAAATCGTATTAGTACATATACAACAATGTGTGGCTCAAACGAGAAAACAAATGAATCCGGACAAAAAGTGTTAATGTCCTTATAAGCAAGATACTGGTTACTGTAAGCTTGATTGATAGAGATAAAGATAGAACAATGGTTCGATTCTGTTTGACTCGATAACGAGATAATGGAGAGGGTATGAACCCTTTCCCTAAATACGACAATTCTGCAACAGACGACTTTAAACATGTTTTCTCAAAAAATAGAAAATCTCGATAATTGAATGGATAACCCTTATGACTAAAAGTGGAAAACATTGTGGCAAAAGGAGAAATTGCTCGTTTTGAGCAATTTCTTCTTTTGTCACAATGTTTTCAAATAGCCATCTGCTGCAGAGGCGTCAGAAAGCGTTTATATGAGGGAAAGGGACTTAAGCAGGAAACCATTCGGGCTACTCTAGCTGTTTATCGTCCAGTCCCGGTAGCTCAGTCGGTAACGACGCGGGCTGTCAATCCAGGGGTTGTGAGTTCGAATCCCGGCTCGGCCAACTTTCTTTCCGACGTTTGACAAAAGTCATTGCGACATGCGTCATTCGTCTTCTACCAATGGGCTAAGTCTATGTGGAAAAGCAGCCAGTTGCTTGGGAAGATTGTTGTGTGGAGTACTGGTGTGAGAAAACCAGGAAACACATGAGTAGGTGAACTGGCCGCCGTGATATGACTGAGAAATTGTTAAAAACGGCGTTAAACCCAAATCAATCAATCAATCTAGCTGTTTATCATCGAAGCTACATAAATGGTTATCCTAAATATAGCCGCACAGTGACAACTCTGGCGAGTCTATCCTTATTGCTCAGCCTCTTCAAATCTTCACTGTTTGCAGATGCGACAAGACCCAATTTGCCTGACGCGGCTTAAATGGAAAATAAACTTAACCCTTTCCCTCATACGACAATTCTGCAGCAGACGACTTTGAACATATTTTGTCAAAAAATGGAAAATCTCTATAATTGAATGGATAACCTATGACTAAAAGTGGAAAACATTGTGGAAAAAAGGAGAAATTGCTCGTTTAGAGCAATTTTCTTCTTTTGTCACTATGTTTTCAAAAAAGCCGTCTGCTGCAGAGGCGTCAGAAAGCGTCTATATGAGGGAAAGGGTTAAACAAAACAGATTCAACTTACCGGGTTGTTTTATACGAATGGATTTTAATACACTTTGATAAAGAAAAACCGGCAAAAATGCACAAACATCAGTAAAAGTAAAGGGTTAAAGAAGCCATCTATTAAACAGACTCAATGAAGCAAGGACGCACGCTGCATAATCAAATAAAACTGATGCAGTGTCAGCGGCCTTGTTAGGAAGTTTTGATAAACTCATTAGGCGCGAACGGCGGAGCGCATTACTCGCACACAAAACACGTCCATAATCTAATTTTGGCTTCACAAAAATATGTCAATGGGCGTTATTGACTGGCAGTAATTTAACGCCGCTTTCAATAGAATTTAAGTTACATCACTTCGATGAGCTAACATATTAATGTATGTCTATGGTTGTCGTGCGCCCGTTTCCAACAAAACATACCTCAAATATGATTAAAGACCACAAATAAACTTTTTAGCCCATTGATAAATTACGCTAGTCGCAATTGCATTTGTTAATCAGCGTAAAGGACGTTCACCAAGCCAGCATTCGACAGCGACCGTCGACACCGACTGATCAATCACGCATTGGGATCAAACTCATAACCCCCTGGATTGAAAGCCTGTGCCGCTACCGACTGATCTACCGGAAATCGGCCTACACGCTAAGGTAGGTTTACCATAGGCAACCGCTCATACAAACATAGTGATCAAATGCACATCCTCTGTTATTAAAACACCTCAAGTTGTTCATTATGTTTCACCACATTTAGACTAACAGTTGCAAAGATATAACCACGTGTGTCATGGGAATAGCGAAGAATCGAATGGAATGGAAGAAATAGGCACGCGACGCAAAGTAAGACATATGATACTTAACGATCACCCCTCATACAACCATTCTGCAGCAGACGACTTTTGAACGTATTTTGTCAGATGGATAACCTATGACTAAAAGTGGAAAACATTGTGACAAAAGGAGAAATTGCACGTTCTGTGCAATTTCTTCTTTTGTCACTATGTTTTCAAAACGCCGTCCGCTTTAACCCTTTCCCTCATACGACAATTCTGCAGCAGACGACTTTGAACATATTTTGTCAAAACATAGAAAATCTCAATAATTGAATGGATAACCTATGACAAAAAGTGGGAAACATTGTGGCAAAAGGAGAAATTGCACGTTTTGTGCAATTTCTTCTTTTGTCACTATGTTTTCAAAAACCCATCTGATGCAATTTCTAATCTGCTTGCACTCGTCATTCATTTTAAAACCAGACTATAGATATTCGCGTGACGTGGTTTGATTTATCATCTGGGTGCTACGCAGCAGAAAGAAAAGAAGATCCATGGACATCATTATAGGAAGGTGAAATAATGTTACAGCCTCGGTTTTTTGTAGTGATTAATGCATTACCATCATCGTGTTTCATTATTCGTGTCTAATTAAGAGTCCGCCTCGGCGGTGTCGTGCAGGAGAGTCCGCCTCAGCGGTGTCGTGCAAGAGAGTCCGCCTCGGCGGTGTCGTGCAAGTGAGTCCGCCTCGGCGGTGTCGTGCAAGAGAGTCCGCCTCGGTGGTGTCGTGCAGGAGAGTCCGCCTCAGCGGTATCGTGCAGGAGAATCCGCCTCGGCGGTGTCGTGCAAGAGAGTCCGCCTCAGCGGTGTCGTGCAGGAGAGTCCGCCTCAGCGGTATCGTGCAGGAGAGTCCGCCTCAACGGTGTCGTACAAGAGAGTCCGCCTCGGTGGTGTCGTGCAGGAGAGTCCGCCTCGGTGGTGTCGTACAAGAGAGTCCGCCTCAGCGGTGTCGTGCAGGAGAGTCCGCCTCAGCGGTGTCGTGCAAGAGAGTCCGCCTCGGTGATGTCGTGCAGGAGAGTCCGCCTCAGCGGTGTCGTGCAGGAGAGTCCGCCTCAGCGGTATCGTGCAGGAGAGTCCGCCTCGGTGGTGTCGTACAAGAGAGTCCGCCTCGTTGGTGTCGTGCAGGAGAGTCCGCCTCAGCGGTATCGTACAAGAGAGTCCGCCTCGGCGGTGTCGTGCAGGAGAGTCCGCCTCGGTGGTGTCGTGCAGGAGAGTCCGCCTCAGCGGTATCGTACAAGAGAGTCCGCCTCGGTGGTGTCGTGCAGGAGAGTCCGCCTCAGCGGTGTCGTGCAGGAGAGTCCGCATCAGTGGTGTCGTGCAGGAGAGTCCGCCTCAGCGGTGTCGTGCAGGAGAGTCCGCCTCGGTGGTGTCGTGCAGGAGAGTCCGCCTCAGCGGTATCGTACAAGAGAGTCCGCCTCGGTGGTGTCGTGCAGGAGAGTCCGCCTCAGCGGTGTCGTGCAGGAGAGTCCGCCTCAGTGGTGTCGTGCAGGAGAGTCCGCCTCAACGGTGTCGTGCAGGAGAGTCCGCCTCGGTGGTGTCGTGCAGGAGAGTCCGCCTCAGCGGTGTCGTGCAGGAGAGTCCGCCTCGGTGGTGTCGTGCAGGAGAGTCCCCTCGGTGGTGTCGTGCAGGAGAGTCCGCCTCAGCGGTGTCGTGCAGGAGAGTCCGACTCAGTGGTGTCGTGCAGGAGAGACCGCCTCAGCGGTGTCGTGCAGGAGAGTCCGCCTCGGTGGTGTCGTGCAGGAGAGTCCGCCTCGGTGGTGTCGTGCAGGAGAGTCCGCCTCAGTGGTGTCGTGCAGGAGAGTCCGCCTTGGCGGTGTCGTACAAGAGAGTCCGACTCGGTGGTGTCGTGCAGGAGAGTCCGCCTCAGCGGTGTCGTGTAGGAGAGTCCGCCTCGGTGGTGTCGTGCAGGAGAGTCCGCCTCAGTGGTGTCGTGCAGGAGAGTCCGCCTCGGATGCGTAATGCCAATGCTTAAACCCCGGCTGGATCTTACCAAATACTTGGTACTTATCCAGTAAACGCCGTGATATGTTTAAACTAACTTTGGAAACGATGTAAAACACCATACAACATAAAGAAACAAACAAACTAGTTCGAGTATCAGGGCTGAAACAATAAGATCTGCAAGCAAGTTGACAATTTTCTTTACATGTTATGGTATCGGTAGTGTCAAGTGTTTTTACAACATCTATAAATTTCAAAATATATATTTCAAGACTCAATAGATAAAATCAGCCTACAATTATGGAAGTAGTATTTGAAATGGAATAATGGCACGTCTTATCACTTTCCAACATACAGACGCTTTCTGACATCCCTGCAGCAGACGACTTTTTAAAAACATTGTAACAATAGGAGAAATGCTCATAATGAGCAACTTCTCCTTTTGTCACAATATCTGCAACTCTATTTAGTAATTTAACGCGTATAGATAGAGATTGCTGAAGTGTTGGCCAAAATGTTTTCGAAGTCGTCTGCTGCCGATTTATTGTATGTGGGAAAGGGTGAAACAATCATCCGATATCTCAAATTGCTTTCAAAATCCCATAAGAGCTATTAACTTTCTATTACGTAGACGTGGAATCGAAATCGTCTGAGATAGATAACACGACATCTTCACAAAAAGAATTATAAAGAAGACGGCATCGAAATGCATTATAAGACATGAGAAATTCGTTTTCCGGTTTTTCTTCAACGTGCACAAAAAATTACTTCGACAGAGTCGGTGTAAGCACAACAGGAAGTGGTTAGAATGCGTGTATGATGGAACAGCGAACACTAGAGATCCTGACCAGACTGTGCGGATTGTGACTGCAATGTCTAATTTCTGTGTCTTATTTTGCGTCGAGTGGTTACTTCTATCAGTTCACCCAACTCTTCCCATGACAGACGGACAAAGGGTCTCCCCCAGCTACCATTTTGAATGTGATGAAACATAATGAGAAGCTGGCGTTGACAGACATCCGCTCTAGAGTCAACAAACTACAAAATTAATAAACCGTTTTCTCAGGCGATCCACACAAACAATTATGACAAAATGTCATGACGATTCGGTTGTATATGTGACTCCAGACCGTTAACAAAGTTTTCATTTAATTTGTTCCAGTGACCTCTTGTGTACATACACATGCAACCGTCTGACTGACCTTAATTTACGAATACCAACACAATTGTCCCACTAGTTCTTTCAGTGCTTTGATTTTTAGTCATAGGGAATGTGCATTTTATCACAATGTTTAACCCTTAGTTAAAGGCTTTTGCAAACAATGCATATTCAGGTGAAACAGCTCGTTACGAGCTGTCTCTCCTGGAATCTGCACTGTTTACCACTTAGATACTAACAAAAATTACCAAATGTTCTGATTGACGAAAAATGGAGTGGTTCAATTTTCAACGTGGAAGAGTTCAATAGTGAACGAGTTAAAACGAGGAAAAACAACATTAGGGTAGTTATCATGTTCGTTAGCATTCTTTTAATCTGCCTCCAAAATTATAAACGTGTACTCCTAGCTCAGGATTTGTGATCACGTATCTGATTGGTCAGAAGCAAAATTTATTCTCGAAATCAACCAATCAGAAGTCTTATTTTGGAGCATAGTGTTCATCTCTTAGCACAGAGATCGTTTTTAGAGTTTAAGAGTTACTGAGTCTGATTGGTCAGAAGCAAATTTATTTACGTAATTAACCAATCAGAAATTCTTATTTGGAGCATATAGATCATTAGGACAGAGAACGTTTTTAGAGTGTATCCTGATAATGATAGACTGTCTTTGTAAGAAGTTTATTGAAACTTTCTGTGACTAAATGACAAACAGAACATAACTGGGCTTAATGCGCCTTGCCGAGAACAGAGAACGTGTTAGAATTTATCGTTTCGGAGCCTGATAATGATAGACTGTCTTTGTAAGAAGTTTCTTGAAACTTTCTCTGACTAAATGACAAACAGAACAGAACTGGGCTTGGAAATGCGCCTTGCCCAAGGGCACTCATCCGTGATCGCCGCGACTGGGAATCGAACCCGGGGCTCCCGCCTTCAAATCCTCGACTCTTACAACTCGGAGAAGGTGGATTCCTCATAACAACTTTGATAAAGGGGTTAGCGTAATCGTTTTAAGACACTTGGCATAAATCGCCATTGTTTTATACGGATAATAATAGATCTGATAATGAAACCATTATTGATTTTTATTTACAGATGGATAAATTTTCCTCTGAATTTACCGAAATTTCATATTTCGAGGAACACGTGTAAAAATGTCATTCATCTTAAAGCAATAAGCTAATAATGCTGAAACGGAATTTGAGAAATATTGTGCGCAACATCTTAGTACGTGCAAAAGGAGTAACACTAATCTTCTGAGAGCGACGGTCCAAATAATGCCTTACGTTTCTGGGTCCATAATACTTATCCCTTTCCCTCATACGACAATTCCGCAGCAGACGACTTTGAACATATTTTGTCAAAAAATAGAAAATGTCTATAATTGAATGGATAACCTATGACTAAAAGTAGAAGACATTATGGCAAAAGGAGAAATTGCTCATTTTGAGCAATTTCTTCTTTTGTCACTATGTTTTCAAAAAGATTTCTGCTGCAAAAGCGTCGGAAATCGTCTATATGAGGGAAAGGGTTACCTTTATGCACTCACACATTCGCGTAACTCTTTTCAATATACACAAAATCTGCAGCAGACTACTTTGTAAACATATAAGTATTAAATATGGAATGACACTTTAAATAAAATAAATATAAATATTTGATAGCTTTTAAATAACATTGTTGCAAACGGGGTAAAAATAGCTCAAATTAATGAATTTTTCCTTTTGCTACAATGTTTTCGAATATCGTTTGCTGCAGATACGGTGGAAACGGTTTACGAGTGAATTCGTCGTCAAAGCTATGGGAATGAAAAGAAATGCATTCTTACGCCAGAAATGATAATTCGATTAGAGAGAATCATGGAAATTTTGTGTCTCTGATGCCATAACATAATTAATTCAAATTGGTTGTATAAAAAGCTTCGACTTTGCCATTAATCCGACTCGTCGTCTGTTGCATTTTGATGAAGAGTTTTAACAATAATTCCCGAGCGAATCTTCTTGTTTTGCGTCTTTTATTCTGTAGCAGACAACTTGTGAATATATTATGAGGAAGATTTTGATTGCGTATGACAATCTCCTTAGCATGGGACTTTGAACACGTCATCCGAGCATGGTAGAACCTGCATTCGCCTGTGTTACCGTGCGATCAACGTATTAGTATTAGTATTATTGATTGATTTATTGTTTCTTGTTTTACGCTGCGTTCAACAACTTTTCAGTTATATCACGGCATTTCCTGGGTAAAAGTTACAAGTACTACTGGTCCATTTATCCCATCCTCGGTACCCAGGCTATTCATAAAATATATGATACCATGGGCAAATTGGCTGTAAAGATCTCGTACTCATGAATTATTTATGAGGTGAAATGCAGCCGCTTGATTGGCTGCATGACCCAAACCTCATGCGATACGAAAATTACAGTGTAATTACGGAGGAAATCGTGGTGCATGCTTTACGGAGATTCGCTAGCCAATTAGCCCAGGGTATCATATAGTTTATAAATAGCCTGGGTACCGAGGATGATTTATCCTTACACCAGCTCATTCAGTCGTTATGCTAACCCAGCTACCCTGAGCGCCAAGGAGGGCAACCATTTCTGCCATTTTCAAAGTATTTGGTATGACCCGACTTTTGATCGAACCCCCAACCTCTCTCACCCGAGGCGGACGCTCTACCACTTCGACACAAAAGCGGTTTGTTATTATGATCTAGCACATAATAGTTCAAGTATGAATAATAAATGACGTAAGAAGTAAATGGCTAAATCTTAATAAAAAGTGCATCCCGTCTCTGTTAAATCCTTTCCCACGAATTTAAAAGCATCTAGAAATGTTGACAAATCTCTATAACATGATAAATGATAGAACAATAATTAAAAAAATAATAAACAAGAGCGCCAAATGTCACAAAATGCGCCCGTCCTGGGTTTTTTGAGACCAAGTATAGTGATAATTGGTTGTACATCAGCCAAACTTAGAGAGCCGACACTGTAAGTACAGTTTTTGCCATTTCGAGGGACATAATTTTGTAGTGACTAAGATAACGTTGTAAGTTATCAAACCTGACCAAGATATTCTGCCCATCAACATATTGTCTAAATTTGGTGATGATCGGATAAAGGCTTCACAAGTTATTTAACTGACAAGACCAATTTTAGGTAATTTCTATAATTAAAGGGCAATAACTTTCTATCGAATAGAGCAATATGGCTAGTTATCGAACTTGTCCGAAATATTACGCCAATACACATTCTGACCACCCGTTATTGAGCTGAAAAGACCAATTTTTGGTAATTTCTATAATTAAAAGGCGATAACTCTTGATTGACTAAAGAAATATGGCTAGTTATCAAACTTGTCCGAGATATTATGCCAATACACATTCTGACCAAATTTGGTGATGATTGGACAAAGGCTACTAAAGTTATCGAGCTGACAACATACTGGAAAACCACCCGCCCGCCCGCCCGCCCGCCCGCTCGCCAGCCCGTACGCCGCAGGTAAATCTATAATACGATCCGTTTTTTGTGGCGTCAAGATCAATGTCTTTCTTTTGTTTTGTCAAAATGTTTTTAATATGCTGTCTGCGGCAGATTCGTCAGTAAATCGTACCCAAATGAGAAAGGGTTAAAATGAAATGGCGTCTAATAGATTACAGGAAGCTTTTAGAATTATAGAATAATTTAATATCTTGCATTTTAAGAAAACTGCAGCTGCAATAGTGTTTATTTTAGATGGATGCATTAACCTTTACTCTTATATGACATACGTCGTGATTTCAAATTCAGACACTGTTCGCCGAAACCCAGTAAATTAATCAGTAGCGACGCCGGCTGTCACAATCCAGGGGCCAAACTTATCCCTGGCGTTTCACTTGAGTCAATGCGACAAGCATCATTCGTCTTACAGCAATGGGAAATGTTTTGAAACATTGTTGTGTAGGCTACTGGTGTAAGAAAGCCTGGAATCACATGGGCAGGCGAACATGCCGCCATGATGACTGAATATGTTTTGAAAACGCCGTTAAACCACAATCAATCAATTCAGACAACGTTCGAGAATTTCTCCCAAATCGACATGCTCAGTGTGTGTATACCCACGTGACTTTTGACGTCATATTTGCATGGTCAGACAGCAAAAATTGCCCTTGATAAGAATGTAAAAACAAGAGCACCGCGTACGGCACAGACGCTCGACTGATAGGGAGAAAACAGAAAAAAAGCTGAGCTTAACAAAAAACCTTAACCGGACGACCACGCCGCCGCCGCCGACGCCGACGCCAGGGTCATGACAATAGCTCTCGTTTTTTTCAAAAGTCGAGCTAACAATGGTAACTTGTTTATTTCTTCATCCATTTTAATGAAACATGTCGCAGTCTACGCCGCTTACAATGTCCTGTCTCCGGTTTTTACAGGAGTTTGATTGGTGGTCTAGTTTTTCAAACACTGCGACGAACCTGTTCTCAAAGTCTAGTTTTGATAATGTTCCGGCTGTTGGCGATATTAATACATTTTGAGAACAGTTCATCGAAATGTTTGAAGAAACTGAACCGCTAATCAAACTCCGTTGAAAAACCGGAGATAGGGCTCTGTAAGCGGCGTAGACTGCGCCATGTTTCATTAAAAATTATGAAGAAATAAAAAAGTTACCTTCGTTTTTACTTCTAAACCGAAGTTAAATATTTCTGTCCGCCGTAGCATTTGTGACGTCAAAGTCACGTGGTATACACACACTGATACTGTTTATGAATTGGTTACCGGTGATTGCTTTAATGGCATGTCACACCTAACCAATTTGGCTCGCCGGAGCTATACCGGAGCACAAATTTGATTAGTTTCGGTGATCGGTACTTTAACGTCAGCGCAACAGTATCACAGTATCGCTAAGAACGGTAGATCATCGTCAGGACATCCTCAGAACATCGACGATTAAAAAAAAAAAAATGCGGCCGACGGTATGATTGTTTGAACATCCTCAAACTTGTCTGCCATTGCGCTGCCAGAGCGAGCAACGGGACTACATCGGCAGTATAACGGCACTACTCCGGTATAGCTTCGTTAATGTCGGTAGAGCATCGGAAGCGCCCCTTAATATATCGTTGGCTATCCGGTGGTCTCAATGTGTACCGTACTGGTACAGATGTGATACCGTAGTCCTACCAATGTACTAAAGATGTACTACCAATCTTAGCGATGCGCAAACATATCACTCCGCTATAGCTCCGGTCAACGGTGGCACATCGGTAGAACAACGGCGGCGCCTCGGTATAACATCGGCGGCGCATCGGTAAATAATAGCCCGTTCACACATAGGCTTCTACTACGATCTAATATTGGTCCCAAATCGTGACCAGTCGTTGAGCAGTCGTGGCCAATCGGGAGGGGATCTTCATACACGTGGTTGGGTCGTTGTGAAATCGCGTAGGTCGGGAAGTTTCACGACCTCGCCTCGCTTATCGAGGTATCATCGGGATGATATCTGCATGGTCGTAATGGCATCTTAGTACAGTCGGCATCAAACTTGAACCCAGTATGTTCGTGCTCTCCTTCTTCTCCTCCGACGAATGACTTCTTCCATTTGGATTTCCACCAGCATCTGTTCTTGTTGTAGAATTGCAAGCTGAAGCAATTCGGGTCTGTTCATCTTTCAGTATATGAGTGAATTAAAAAAGTATTCAAAACTACTCAATTTGTTAAGCATCACATTAAATCGTACCATGATTGTGTCAAGATCGTAGTAGTGTCGGCATGGGCGAAGAGAATCTTGTTACAGTCTTTCAGGTCTGTTCAACAACGTAGTAAGGTATTGTACATCGTAGCGACAACGTAGTAGAAAAGGCGCATGAGCGACAATGGTAGCGGTGTAATCGAGATGTAAGCGTAATAGAAACGTACGGGAAACGCTATAGTCTTGTAGGAATCGTAGTACAAGCCACAAACAGGCATTACGACCAACTTTCAAGTTTTTAATGCCGATCTCGTCCCGAATTGGTACATTTTTCAGCGAGTCAGTCGTAATGCTAACCCCGAAACCCTGAGCGCCAACGAGGGAAAGCCATTAATACCATTTTTAAAGTCTTTGGTATGACATGGCCGGGGATCGAACCCGCGACATCCCACACCGAGAAACGCCTGTGAAGAGGTATCCATGTGGATACTTTAACGTTAATGCAGGTCTTGTTCTACACGCGTTATTATTACGTCATAGTTGTTTTTCCAAGAACACGGCTCAAACCTAGATTGATTGATTGATTGATTGATTGATTGATTTATTGATTTATTGATTGTTTGATTATTTGATGTTTTACGCCGATTTCAACACTTTTTCAGTTATATCTCGGCGGTGCCTGGTTAATTTACCGGTTATACTGGTCCATTTATCCTGACAGCAGGAACATGAATTAACAGTTAAAGATTTACCATTCTGCGGAAAACATATTTTGTTTAAATAAAATGCTATTTAGCTACGGATACACACTCATTTGGATCTACATTGTTCATCATATGAGCCGTCCCGCGAGAAAACCATGAACGTGACCTCTGCGTAATGTATCGATCCAGATCAGCCTGCGCAGTCCGCGCAGACTGATCCGGGCCGACACATTCCGTCTCAGGGGAATAGAGGCATGCTTAGGCTGATCCGGGTCGATACCTTACGCAGAGTCCATAATGTTGGTTTTCTCGCAGGACGACTCATAACTATTTTTGTATGAGCCTGCCCATGCGGAAAGTTTGCATTTCTTGACAGTTTTTATTCAAATCACCCTTACATATCCGCAGTCTTATCAGAATCTACACGAGTTTAAAAAACATTCTACCAAGCTTGTATAAGTAATATGTGAGCAGTGTAGACTGATCTTGATCTTATACTCTTCACATAAGTCAACTTGTACCTTTTCCATAGACGGATTTCTTGCCATAGACGTTCATTTCGAAAGTGTTCGATTACTTTGTGGTATATTTTAAAACTGAATATGCATTTTATACATATAATGTATACAAATAACGGGGAAAGGCGGAAATATATCAGAGTGCATGTTCTTTAGTTGATATTGGTCTCTAGAGATCGATGATGTCATCAAAAGTCGCAAGATGCCGAACGAAAATCGCATTCATTAGCCTAAAGTCTGACCATCGAACTATACTCGTATATAAGCCGCTTTAAGCAATTTGGGAGCCTTGTTTTCATTCATATATCACATCAGATAAAAGAGCATATCCAATCTGTTACGGGTGCTGTAAATCTGTTTTTGCAATTACGGCATCTATAAATATACGGTGTGTATAGGAATCCGCCGTGGTCGAGTGGTTGGCGTCAGGGATTTGGAACCGGGCGTCCCGAGTTCGATCCCCAGTCGCAGCGCAGCTGTCAAAGTGGACTGCCACTGGGCAATGTACTGGTGTGTTTACCCTAGGATCATGACAACGTGAACTGTCGCCGTGAAATATCTGAAATCATGTTGAAAACGGCCCATACGTACATTCGCGGACCCAGTGATATTGTACGAATACACAGGTTCGCATGCATTTCCCCTTTGCGAAAAGGCAACAAGACCGGGGATTGCTAGACACGAACCGATTACGTATTCATAGTATCATACCACCATAAATTGCTATTTGAGCAAATCAGGATATAACGGCCAAATGTGTTGCAGCAATATGGTATCTCTTATCTTCAGATATAAACGAACTGTCCCATACGTTAAACATCATTCATTGACGAACGATGTCTATGCGTGATTGTCTAACGCACTTGCACTTGAACTGCCAACGTCTGTTGTTCATAAATGTATTTCATTATACCTTAACTCTTTCAGCGCCAAAGGCAATATTGAGCTCTTTGTAAACAATACAGATTCAGGTGAGTCAGCTCGTAACGAGCTGTCTCACCTGAAATCTGCATTGTTTGGCTGTGAGTTATAAAAATATTCCAAAAATCCTATAACATGAAAATAGAGTCGTCCGAGTTTGAACATGGGAAGTCTACTTTAAACAATTCGGCGCTGAAAGGGTTAAGATGCAATAGAACGCGGGACTGAATATAGCCTTATCACAATGATTCTTTCTGTCGTACAACATTACGCTTGTATTTTGATGCGGCATCATCACATATAATCTACGTATTTGATACCCGTTGACATTGTATCATTACGAAAACTTTATAATTGCTAGACAAAGAATGCATCCTGATACAAAGAATCTTGATAAACAAAGTAGCGCATTTATCTTGAAACGATATTATCACACCCACATAACATAATTTAATGGCATTGTCTTTCATAACAGAGCACTTATTACTGCGAGAAAAAAACATTTTAACAATTTAAAAATAACCAGTTGACACGCGTGATATTTTTAGAACAATACGTAGTGCTATTTAAGAACATGACATTGTGCTATTTTAAGAACATTACAGTGTGCTTTTCGGGGAACATTACAGTGTGCTTTTCAGGGAACATTTCACTGTGTTATCTCTATAACGATTTTGTTTTGCAAATTAAAATTGCGGCGCATATATGTGCATGCTGTGATTTGATGAAGAATCGCATGCGTCGGTATAATGTAGCATCAAGAATATTCATCTGTTTATATATGTTGACATCTTTATATTTCATTACAATAAATCATTTTCCACACACAGACATTTTTTTTGCCCATCTGCAGCATAAGGCTTTGGAAGAAATCTTTCATCAAAAAAGGGTGGAATACTCTTGACAACATTTAAAACTTTAATTCAAAAGAATTTTGCCTAGATTGTTTTCCGTACATTTGTGTATATAGGAAAAGGTTAAAAAGGTTAGGTTTGACAATGCAGAGCGTGTAACATGCAACAGTCCCATCGAAAAGAAATCTGGAATGTGACATCGAAGTGCGTGCTTATTGATATTATAAAACGTGTGCACATAAATTTGCATTTTGCAATGTCATGACGCGTGGGTTTCCCGCCCAACTCTTCGTACTCCCACGTGTTTACTAGATGGGAGTTAAAACGGCTTTGCGTGACGCCGTCGGTTTCATACATCGTGGGTGTCATGCAAAAACATTCGAACTCTAGCGTGTTACTTAATGGAGTTAAAACCTTTTTGCTTGAAAGCCATCGCTAATGCTTCTTGGAGTGGTGTTTTAACAAATATGTTTTTTTGCACGATCAAGTCGCGATTTTATTTTTTGTAGCGATTGTCATTTTAAATAACATGTTGGTGTCAAATAAATGAAAGCCAATTGGAGAAATGGGTATCCCAATTTTCCATTTGTATTCGAAAGTGTTCATACCATTCGAAGTCCAACATGTTTCTTGATGTAGTTAAAACGTTTTTGCGTCGGTAATGCTTCTTGTAGTGGTGTTGTAACAATCATGTTTTTGCAAGATGAAATCGCGATGCCATGTTTTGTAGCGAATTTTAAAATTAACATGTTGGTGTTAAAAAAATGAATGCAATTGTACAAATGGGTATCCCGATTCTCCATTTGTATTCGAACGTTTTCACGAATCTGATATCTCTACACTTCCGGGTTTATCCCGAGAAAAGATGTATGAATGTTATCGCTCTATAACTAACTGACATTCTTTTTAAGCTTTATGCAGTGGATTGGCGATAACTTGAATATGAGAAAATTCGAATATATCGTTCAACTCGAACCATTTCCTAGAGAACTGTATATCTAGTTATGTGTGTGTGTGTGTGTGTGTGTGTGTGTGTGTGTGTGTGTGTGTGTGTGTGTGTGTGTGTGTGTGTGTGTGTGTGTGTGTGTGTGTGTGTGTGTGTGTGTATGTGTACATATATGTTTATATATGTATATTTATATATGTGTATGTGTGTATGTAAATGGAAGATATTTCCATTCATTCTAACTGAACTGGATTTGTTTGTATTTGCTTGAAGTATTGTATTGACAAGAAACTGTAAGTTAAGTCTAATAAAATATTATTTTTCTTCCTCTTCTTTGAAAACACCATGACGCAGTTTTCGCTAAACATTTCTATCGCCGGCTGGCTTTCCATAACAAACCTTTAAGAATACATAATTACGAAGCTACATATACATAAACGAAATGATTTTAAACCCAGATATCACTCAAACACGTCGATCACACGAATACGTCGATAACTCGAACACGTCGATAACTCAAACACGTCGATAACTCGAATACGTCGATAACTCGAACACGTCGATAACTCAAATACGTCGATAACTCGAACACGTCGATCACTCGAACACGTCGATCACTCGAATACGTCGATAACTCGAACACGTCAAGAACTCGAACACCTCGATAACTCGAACACCTCGATAACTCGAACACGCCGATAAATAGACCACGTTGATAACTCAAACACGTCGATAACTCGAACACGTCGATAACTCAAACACGTCGATAACTCGAACACGTCGATAACTCAAACACGTCGATAACTCGAAGTAATTTATGAATCCATTTCGAGTTTCAGTTATCGCGAGTCCATTGTAATGCTGAATTCCAACTGGTTGCATCTTACTATGTTTTTGACATTTTCTTGCAATTCTCGAATGATATTGCCTTTGATTTAAATTAATATATATGAAGCGAATACTGTATCTACCGAAGATAGTGCAGGTCTCTCGGCGCGGTCCACCTTGTTCGCAAATGATGTTAAAAAATGCGTATATGGAAAATCTCTATAAATTAAATCAATGTATTGAATAGAGCTGCAAAACATAATGGCATTAGTAGATATTGCTGCATACATGTATGTTGCAAAATGTGTCTGTACGGATGACAGGTTGTAAGTAGCAAGATAAGGGTTAAAACCATATCATTCTAGTTGGTCCTTCCGAAAGAGTAGCACCAGAAAGTACTAATTGTAAACATCGTTAACCCTTTCCCTCATATAGACGCTTTCTGACGCCTCTGCAACAGACGGCTTTTTGAAAACATAGTGACAAAAGAAGAAATTGCACAAAACGTGCAATTTCTCCTTATGCCACAATGTGTTCCACTTTTAGTCATAGGTTATCCTTTCAATTATAGAGATTTTCTATTTTTCTGACAAAACATGTTCAAAGTCGTCTGCTGCCAGAATTGTCGTATGAGGGAAAGGGTTAAAAGATATACTACAACAAGGCAGCATATTCTTCAGGTTTTTTAAATACGAATTTGTTATATCACGACGTTTCCTGGGTAAGTTATCAGAAATACTGTTTCGCAATCAAAATAAAATAAATAAGTTTGAAATTAATGGTGTCTCGTAATATATCTCTAGTTACATTATACTGTCGAACCTGTGTTTAAAGACCGGCTATCGGAAGAGAACAATCTGACCTTATCTACATGTCGTCTTTAATTGCAGGGTCATCTATGTCAGAAAATGAACAATTGGGAAATTCAAAGTGTTGTTGCTATAGACAGGGTATGGCAATACAAAGGTGGGTTTTGGCACAGGTTTGACTGTTATAACCCTTTAGTGTTGGTTATTTTAAGTACAGTCCCAGTTCAAGAGCTCGGGTTGCGAGCCATATGGTAAATACCAATCATTAATAATTCAAAACAGCCGAGTATTTATGCATGACGACGTCTCGATTTCATTGAACTATGAGTGCTGTCCAAGAATAAAATTGATGGCTTCGAATTATTGCCAGAAATGCTAATCGAGGAAATCGAGGAGATAAAGAAATACATAATACATAATGGCGTCATTTTTTAAGAAATTCATTTTACGTTTACTTAAAGATGATTTGACTGTGAATTAATCATCGTTTGGAGTTCAGATTGCGCAAGGCTGATTGATTAATTTTAGCGCATATTCTTAATGTCAACACGTGGTATATTTAACGCAGAGTAACACAAAATAAGATGTATTCTAATCATTGCCAGAAATGCTAATCGAGCAATTCGAGAGAAAGATTAAATAGATTTATACATAATGCTGCTATATCTAGGAAATACATTTTCCTTTGATTTAATGATGATTTGTCTGTGAATAAGTCATCGTTTTGGAGTGCAGCTTACAGAAAATATCATCAAGCGTTGAGTAATAAATTGCTACACTTATTTGAACTTCAACTTGTAATATACAGAGGTCCAGATAAGGAGGCATATACAGCTCTTTTCCCCACAATATCTCTATTATTATCCAACCAAAACCCTATGGTGTGGGTACTCAAAAGAATCTTCTCACTGAGACGATTCTTTTGAGTACCCACAACATAGGGTTATAAGGTCAAATAAGGAGTTTAGAACATGAAAAATGCCCCTTATCTAGAGAGCTCTGAATATATTTACCTAAAAATAATAAGGATGACGGTAAAATTTCATTCTTACACTAAAGTAAAAAGCATTTTTAAAAGATTCTCCAGCCTTACTTTGTCTGTTATATTTCAAATCAAGAGGTTTTATTGTTGGCTGATCCGGTTTTATTCCTTCGTTATACAAGTATTAGACATGTGTATGACGCACATACAGAAAGTTGTCATATCAACTGTAGACGATTTTCGAAAACCGTGTTGGAAACACTATAGCTCTAAAGGTGCAATGTCTTTCTTTCCGACAATTTTCAAAATATCAAAATTTACAATCAATTAAATTATGCGGACGTTCCATGATATACTTTGTTATTGATGTTTTTATAACTATCTTCATTAAAAAACAATATTTCAAAGCAGACGACTCTAAAACATGAAACAAGATATATAAGCCAAAGAGACGACGATAATGTACGGTAAAATATACAGAACATTTAGCAATATGAAGAACGAATTCATCCTAACCATTGTCCACAGAAAAACTCATATTGGCGCATCTGCCGCAGACGACAGTTTTACTTTTGTAAAAAGTTTTCAACGCTATTCGTTAATAAAAATGTCATATTCACAGATATTTGATATTTTTGGATATCTACGTTTTCAAATTCGTCTGCCGCAGTAGTAGTAGTAGTAGTAGTAGTAGTAGTAGTAGTAGTAGTAGTAGTAGTAGTAGTAGTAGTAGTAGTAGTAGTAGTAGTAGTAGTAGTAGTAGTAGTAGTAGTAGTAGTAGTAGTAGTAGTAGTAGTAGTAGTAGTAGTAGTAGTAGTAGTAGTAGTAGTAGTAGTAGTAGTAGTAGTAGTAGTAGTAGTAGTAGTAGTAGTAGTAGTAGTAGTAGTAGTAGTAGTAGTAGTAGTAGTAGTAGTAGTAGTAGTAGTAGTAGTAGTAGTAGTAGTAGTAGTAGTAGTAGTAGTAGTAGTAGTAGTAGTAGTAGTAGTAGTAGTAGTAGTAGTAGTAGTAGTAGTAGTAGTAGTAGTAGTAGTAGTAGTAGTAGTAGTAGTAGTAGTAGTAGTAGTAGTAGTAGTAGTAGTAGTAGTAGTAAGTAGTAGTAGTAGTAGTAGTAGTAGTAGTAGTAGTAGTAGTAGTAGTAGTAGTAGTAGTAGTAGTAGTAGTAGTAGTAGTAGTAGTAGTAGTAGTAGTAGTAGTAGTAGTAGTAGTAGTAGTAGTAGTAGTAGTAGTAGTAGTAGTAGTAGTAGTAGTAGTAGTAGTAGTAGTAGTAGTAGTAGTAGTAGTAGTAGTAGTAGTAGTAGTAGTAGTAGTAGTAGTAGTAGTAGTAGTAGTAGTAGTAGTAGTAGTAGTAGTAGTAGTAGTAGTAGTAGTAGTAGTAGTAGTAGTAGTAGTAGTAGTAGTAGTAGTAGTAGTAGTAGTAGTAGTAGTAGTAGTAGTAGTAGTAGTAGTAGTAGTAGTAGTAGTAGTAGTAGTAGTAGTAGTAGTAGTAGTAGTAGTAGTAGTAGTAGTAGTAGTAGTAGTAGTAGTAGTAGTAGTAGTAGTAGTAGTAGTAGTAGTAGTAGTAGTAGTAGTAGTAGTAGTAGTAGTAGTAGTAGTAGTAGTAGTAGTAGTAGTAGTAGTAGT